>JAYMTR010000078.1:0-10075 GCA_036897985.1 Geranium sanguineum | reverse complement strand
TCACTGTATTTTGTCACATTTCAGGCACTTGTGGCACATTTCAGGCAAAATCAATGGAAATGGATATTACATTTATGAAGAAGGTAGCAAGCCAAAACCCGATCCTCATGTCCTGCCAATCATTGAAGAATGTAGGAGGCTCACAAACATAATGCCCCAAGGAAAGGTACTATATATATATATATATAGAAACTTGTTATTTGTTGAATGAACATAATTGACCTCATTTGTTTTTCGGATTGTTGTTGCAGCCTATAGATGTGACAGACCAAGAAATTGTGGAGATGATACTCTTTCCGGTGGTGAATGAGGCATGTCGTGTCTTGGATGAAGGAGTAGTAGTCCGAGCATCAGACCTTGATATTGCATCTGTCCTTGGAATGAGCTTCCCATCATATCGGTCAGTGCTCTTTTAACATCTGGTTTTAACTTTTACATATCGTGTATTGTTATTGCAAACTTCTATACGTTATTTCCTCCAAGTCCCTTCTCATTTGGTACATAGAATTTCTGATTAGTGCAAGGCCATCCAGATTTTGTCGTATTCTGTATGTTCATGGTAAGTTCTTTCCGACAATTATGTAATTTTGGCCTCCATATGCTAATGACACTGACCAGGATGCTTCTTGGGGAATCAGTTATGTTATGTCACACTGAATATTATGTTTTTTGAAGCTCCCATATTAGTGTCTGCTCTTTTTAAATTAAATTGATTTGAAGTATAGTGATAATTTCTTCAGATTCTGGAAGATATTTTCCGACTTCTCTCTTACTCCCTTTGCCCCCAAACAAGTATCCCAATTGACTATTTGTGAAGCTAAGCATTCAAATTTTTGTTTCATCCTTTACCCCCGGGTTTTTTCATGTGCATAATAGTCAAGTCGTTATTATTGGTAATTTACTTTTACTAAAGTAGAAAGCTACACTTTGAAAAATCTAATTTGAAGTATAGTGATCTGGAAAAGTAATTTTTTATTTGTGCAGAGGTGGTATCGTGTTTTGGGCAGATACAGTTGGGGCTAAACATGTATATACAAGTCTGAAGAAATGGTCAGAGTTATATGGCAGCAGCTTCTTCACACCATCGAGATACTTGGAAGAAAGAGCAACAAAAGGCGTGCCACTGGTAGGATTTGCAACATGTCGTTGGTTTCGCAAATTATATTTTGCTCATCACTACAAATATCTCATTACCATTTGTTTTCCATTGCAGAGTGCACCAGCTGCTTCATCTCCAAAATCACGTTTGTAGGAGCCATGTTGGGACAAATGAACATAAATGCCGTAATGTCCGTGTATCCTTGTCTTTCTGATGCTTATTGAATTGCCAGAATCAGCAGTGAATAGTGACAGTACTTAATAAATAAACAAAACAGTTCTGTTAGTGTAAGAGTTCTCTTTGTTTGTCAGCAATAAATTAAACAATAATACTGTTATCGTGAGTATTGGACCACGGCCTTTTGGTGTGTAAAGGTTGTTCCTGATGCTTGAATAGCTGATTAGCTTAGAATATTTGATTTCAAAAAAAAAAAGCTTAGAATATTTGGTTTTCACGAGACAGGTAAATGTATAAGATTTTGATATGCGGTTTAAATTTTAATAAATAAGCCGTTGGTTTTTAATAAGTTGAGGTCTCAGTATTTGACTTGGAGTATTTATGGTTTTCAGCGTAAGACACAAACTCAACCATGCTTGCAGGGAACGGCTCTGCAAAAGCATATATGTCGGAGCCCCCCACAATTGATGGAGACCGAGAAAAGAATGAGTCAAATAAAACTCTTTCACGTTTTCCGCGTATTTTTGGTAGCGAGATGATTTCCCTTCGTCAGCGCGGTTTCTATTTATCACTTTTTAGTTTTCCCGGGAAAAATCGTTGCAACCTTCTTTTATTAGCGGATCAAGATCTCAAATACTACTTTTTGGAGAGGTTTTGCATATGGCTGGCCTCAACTTTCAACAATTGAGATCGAGCTCCCTAGCGAAAATGGTGTTGACAGGTTTCCTCGCTATATGAAACGCAACTTTCCAAAAAAGAGATGCCGTTCCCTAGCGAAAAAGCAAGAGTAAGGTGGCGTCGCTATATGAAATGCAAAAACTGATAATCTCCATCTCGCTCCGCTAGGAAAATCTAGAAGTCAGGTTTTCGCTATGGCCAGATAGAAGGAAAAGGCTAGGTAGGGATAAAAACCAGGAAAGCTAGCAGGGAAGCAAGGAAGAAACCAGTATAGGGAAGAAAAGAATAAAGAATACAGCTAACAGAACAGTGGGTTCCCAGTTTAAGGGTCTGGGTTGAGAACAGTGGTTGCTGAGGGTAGCTCACAGTTATGTTTGTTCCTTTTGTTCCGGTAACTGCCCAAATCAAGGGTTCCGGTTGAGAACAGTGGGCAGTAAGGGTAGCAAACACCCAGTTGCTAGGAGGTAGGAAGCAAAGGAAAGCGCATGCCCGGCTCGAGAGCACGACTAAGGGAAGCAGTAGCGCGAGGACGATAAAAAAGAACAGTAACATGGCAAGCAAAGTGCCAGGCACTAAGAGCTAGCGGGCGAAGGAGGAAGACAAGGAAGTAAAGACCAAGTAGAGATTGAGAGATTTGGAGGAGATCTCTCAATCAGATCTGTAGCCAGGATAAAAAGGGGGGAGGCTCACTAGAGAGAAGAGAATCATTCACAAGCTCGAGACAGGAGATGATGACAACCTGGATCGAATAAACCAGGAACAGGAATAAGTCAGATCGTATGTTGGGGTAGGAAAGACAGAAAGGAGAATAGATATTGCAATAGAATGTGAAAGATTCCTACGCTAGGGAAAGAAATCCTTGGACAAGACAAGTAGGAGAGGCAATGATCGGTCGGGTTTAGCTTGCTGAGCCGGAGTAGCGGGAGCTAGAAACTAAACAGACTTGGGCGAAGAGTTTACCTTTTCGTCAGACTTAGGGGAAGCTTGTTTTGAACCTGCGCGATACAGTAACTCATCATTGTGTGTATCCGGGTATATTTCCCTTCTCCGATTGTTCAAGTAGAATCTCTTAGAGAGAAGATGAAAAGTGTAGCTCCTAGTGTAGCTTGGCGTGTGGTTGAGCGAGACAAGGTGGTCAAAGAAAAGAAGGTGTTCCATCTGATCCGGGTTGTTACATAGAAGAATAAGTGTAGCTGGGTTGTCAGCTAAATATAGATATAGATATATAGAGATAGATTTCGTTCCTTATTAGTAGGAAGCACGATAAAAGTAGTGAGAATCTGCCCAGCAGAAAGAAGGGAATCTGCGCAGACACCAATCGGTAAAGAATGGATTGATTCCTTGGCATAGCGGGCAATGGCAAAGCTAGGTTGCTCAACGAAGAGGGCAAAGCAGGCCAAGCGGGCAAGGTTTGAACCTGGGGTCATGTTAAATAACAAGGAGTTGCCTTTCTGAGGGTAGTAGACATATAGATGCAAGGATTGATTTGATTCGTTAACACTCTTGTGAATCAATAGGAAAGTAAGAGTGAACAAAGCGGGCACTACAGTGAGACAGACGGGATATGTTCAATTGTCTCTAGCCATATGTACTGAGATTGTTCGGGAGACATGGTCCAAGCCCGCTTCGCTCTCTAACAGTAAGGCATATAGAGTAGATCACTACGTGAAGTAGGTCTCGTACGGATGAATAGCTCAACTAGGAGTTACGGTCTCGTACGTACGGATGTTTGCTGCTGTCGGGTAGTGAGAAAGAATGAAATGAAATGCAGTGGATCGAGAAAGAATGAAATGCAGTGGATTGATGCCTTGGCATAACATAGAGAAGAGAACGCAGCAGAGTCTGATGGGACGGATAGGGGAAAGACAAGAATTAATGAAGTTTAAAACGAAGCAAAATGGATTGATTTATTTGCCGAAAGTAAGCAAAAAACGGGTAGATCGAAGGAAGAGAACGAAGAGAGGAGAGCTCCCAAGAGGTCTTCGAACGCAGAGAACAATAGCTACTTTCCGAGTAGGTGATCTTCCTAAACAAAGGCAGGTTCGTAGACCCAGAATCTGTTCTTTCCACACCGCTGGGCTTAACGGGGTCTTGTTTCTTGTTGCTTTAAGCTTTGGGTTGGGGTTAGGGAACAATTCCAGGAGGTACCAGTCTAGGGCAGGGAGGAACTAGAGCTAGTTGCAGACAGGGAAGCTCCCCAACTAAACCATTGACCAAGCATGAGGAAGGAAGAGGATGGACTCATTGCTAACTCATCTTTGTCTAGGACTGATCGGTAAAACATAGACAGAAAGTACCCTTCCGGTCCCGAGGGAAAAGAAAAAACACATGGCGAAATCCTTGGACAAGACAAGTAGCTGTCAGTGTTTTCGAACCCCCGGACAAAGGTTTCCTATCAGAGGGCTGAAAGCTCCTTTCCCAGTTCAGTTTCTTCTCCATCTTGCTCTTTTGAGGTACATAGTTACTCGAGTATATTGCTCAGAGGATTGAACAACTTGCTTCCTTTGGGACCTATCGCCTATCAAAGATGAGTTTACTTTCTTTTCTTTATCTGCACTCCGTTCTTAAGTTCCTCTCTTTATTAAGTCAACTGAATGGAGCTTTTCTTGTCCCATCCGACTTCCCATCAGAATAGAATATCCATGCATGCCTGCTGGGGATAGATATGTATGAGGCAAGGACGAGGTAGGTCTCTTTGGGAAAGGGTAAGACAGGTCAGAGAGGAGTGAATGGAGCTGGGTGCTTGCGAGTTCATGTTCAAAGGAATGGATTGACCGGCTCGTTAGCGCGTAGTTGATGTTCAAACGATGAGATGAATGGGATAAAGAGTATGATGGGAAGGATACCGATAGGATGAGATTCTCTAGTTACACATTCTGATGAGATTCTCTAGTTACACATTCTCAGGATATTCTATGATGATGGGACGGATAGCGAACCGGGAGAGAGAAAGAGAGGATAGGTCGGGCTGTTGTTCCTGGAGCTAGGTCTGTCTCGTACGGATGGGATGGGGAGAGCGAGTTTACTTTCGTATAGAGTCATAACTCAACACCGAACGTTGACATTTTCTCATATGCTTTACTTTCAGAGAGTTGCGTTGACCTTTTCTCCCAAGCCGGGCGTTTACTTTTGAATGATGGGAAGTCGGGTGGGATAAGGGACAGCTAGGTTAGCTAGGATTCGCACTGTCAGCGAGGCAGGAAACAAGACTGGGAGGCACAGAACTGGGAGGAACTCTACGGTCAGACAGGAGAAAGAACAGTCAAGCTAGCGATAGGGAGGAACTCTAGTTACATATACTCGGTTGCTTGGGACGGATGGCATGGAAAGAGAGAAAGAGAAAAGAAAGGGAAACAGGAGAGCACAGCAGAGAGACGGATGGTGGAAACCGAAGGTAGTCTTGGCATCTATATGAAGCAGCGTTACTTGACTTTGATTCTTGAATAACAGAGTGAGTACAGTCCACTGAAAGAGAAGACCAGATCTTGGACTTGCGTTCATCCCTCGCGAGCCTTGCGTTAGCTCACCCATCTCAAGCTTTCTTCGCCTTTGCCTTCTCTTTCTTTCGCAAACACAACGGTATCCAATCATCGCCGAATATATATAATGGAACCTCTGGGTGTAAGGTAACGAACAAAGGGTAATCGCGGATCAGCGTTGTTGGTCGCTTCGCTCTTTGTTCCCTCCGGTCTGTCAGCGCGAAGCAGAAAAACATTCCGTTTTGAGGTTGAAGAGAGCATCGCCATAGAAAGAGTAGCTAGGAAAGCTGGGTGTAGCTCTAGATGGTGAGGTTGAAGTTCACATAGTACAGAGTTCGAGTTAGCGATAGGCAACAAGATATTCATGGACACTATCTTATTCAAAATGGAAGGCTTTTCCGGTTAAGTAAGCATAAAACAAATAGAGTTTAGCGCGCTGCGCATGTAGTTAGGGTCTGGTATGGGTGTCGCTAGCAGGGAGCAGGCAAAGGAAGACAGTAGCTTGGAAGTGAATGTAGCCAGGTGGGGTGAGGAAAGACGCACTAGGGCTCCGCGCAAGGATTGCTCAGTATTTCAAGGTTGATCTTAGCTTGTACATGAAGACCAATCCCTTTAAGAAGAACTCAACTCTCAGCTTGGCTCTCTTCGTTATCTGTGGGTAGGTTTAGGTCAGCTATTCCCTGAGGGTTTGTATTAATGATAGCTAGTTCGAATGCGATATTAGGGGTTTATCTGTTGTCAGACTGGGATGCCCAAGCAAGGAAGCTACTAGTTTAGGTGATAAAGTAGCGATAGGCGATAGGTCAGACAGGAGGTCTTCGAGCAAGCACTCTGGCTTGAGGGTCTAGATCACTATGGTCTCTGATTGTGATTGTTCTTCCTCGCTTCTTGTTCTGGGCTTGGGAGGTCTTCGAGCCAGGATTGATGGAAGTGACTCACTCGATTGTTTCTTCAGACAGGCATGCCCGCACAGTGAACAAGGGTACAGTATACTTGCTAAAGAAAACAAAGGCATGGTCGGAACTCGGAGGGAAGCAAGTCCCCGGAACTCGCCGCCTCCATCCTCCCGGCGATCAACAACGTCCACCTCGCCCTCCGCGACGACGTCACCACCGTCGTCAGGACAGGGTACTCCGAACGGTACTGTAGCAAGCACAAAAGCAAGTGTAGCGAGCCGTGCGCAGGCGAGCGGCTAGAGCGGTAGAGCGGTAGAGGTGATAGAGGCGGACGTGACGTGACGGTACGGTAAGGTTTTCGACACGTAGGTAAGGTGAAAGAGGTGCACTTTACACTGGTGGACAAAGCGGACAGGGTGGCCAGTGGCGGCACGTGACGGTTGATGATATGGATGTTGCGGGTTTGGAAATGCGTTCTCAGTTGAGGTAGGACTCCGTTCCTAAGGCAAGCCAAGAAGGGTAACTCCATTCCGAAGCGGAGGTACTAGGTACTGTCTTTGCTCCGTGCTCTTTGTTCTTGGTATTTATCAGAGAATTTGCTTACTTTTCCACTGGGCCAGCTTTCTTTTATTGGGGATGCGGTTACCATGGTATTCCTACACGCTAGATCAAATCCTAACAAAAAGGGTGTTTCTTGCTCACCGTAACTAGCCAAACTCCTATAGCCAAGGGTAACTCCTAGGAACTTTCCTCAATATCCAAGTACTTGAAACAAAAGAAGTAGAGTACCTCAATCTAGCTCCCTTTCGGCTTAAAGAAAGGATGGAACAACTCGGGATTCATAAACTAGCAGAAAAGAGGTAGGAACTAGGACTTGCTATTTGAGGTTCTAAGTGACTCAGTGCCCAATGAGGTTATAAGTGACTCTTCTTGAGGGGATTCAGAAACTCGCTTATCTTATATGGAACAACTCTAAGAAAGAGGGATTGCTTACAGTCCAAGGTTGTACATTTTGACCAAGCAAACTACTTCCCGCAACTAAGGATTTGTTTCTTGTCTCTCCTGATAACAACTCTCCCTACCAACCGAGAGCTCTCCCCCTACCAACCGAGAGATTGGTTTCTTGGCTTGGCTTGGAAAGACAGTTGGTGAAAGGCTAGGGATAACCTCTGCACTTACTTCGTTTGAGACCTTTGTTCCTCTTTTAGAGCTGCTATAGTTCCTCTAATTCTTAGAACAAGAGAAGGAGTTCCTCTTTAATGAGCGACTATCGTTCCTCTTCGCTATATGCTCGAGTCCCTTTGTTCCTATAACCTCGGGGTTGGAAGAGAGGATTCCACAACTAGCTTAGAATTAATCTATTGAATTCCCCAGGGAAAAGATAAACACATGGGCCCTTGTAAATCTTAGCTTGGGATTGATTTATCGAATGAAACTAAGAGGGAAGATAGGGTATAAAAATGCTCTTTGGAAAAGGTATTGATTTATCTTCTTGAGCTTGAGGTTCAAAGGGCTCGAACGAAGTGAAGAGGTTAGCCATATATCGCGAAGAGGTCTTGATTTCTCGAGTAAAGCAAAGAGGGACAAAGTTACTGTAGTTGGTTGATGCAGGGACCAAGTGACTCGAAGAGGGATTCTTGACTTTTAGTTCTTTGTTTACCTTTCCTATACGACGGTATTCATAGAAATAAGACTTGACTTTGGTCCAACGGTCTCGAGTGCAACGAAGAGGTTAGAAATCAACGAGGTATTTATTTCTCAAACGTAGTGCAGAGGTCTAACGAGCCTTTGAGAGTCGGGTTTACAATCCTTTGACAGATAGCGCTTGGAATGAACTGCGAACTGCGCTTTGCCTCCTTTCCTAACAGATATAACCTGAAAGTCGAGAACTGCGTACCTCTCCTTAACAGTCGAGCATTAAGAAATACCTCGGGCATAAAAACAATCAATCCATGAGGTTTTTAAGGTTATCTAGCTCGAGTAAGAGGAAAGACATCACCGAGAGATTGCCTGCAGTACTTACGTCCTCAGATGGGTGCCCGGGCATCAATCCCTAGTTGGTGCTTTAATTGGCCAGACGATGCTATCAGTAAAGCAACTGTCAAAGCAACTGTCTTTCCTTGTTCGTAGACCAAGCGTAGGAATACCTTGGACGGGATTTCTTACTCGAGTTCTTATAGAGCAACAGTCTTTGTTGAGAAACAAGGGTTCTAACGGCCTATCTACTTGCTACCAAGACCAAGACCAAGACAGACAGACGTATTCCTAACATTCAGTAGAACTTTGGGAACTCACTACCTAAGCCATACCATCATCCAGAAACTCCCATCAATCCTAGATTCCGGACAGGAAAGTGTTCAGCAAAGCGCTAGTCCTTTCTTTTCTTTCTTAGCAGCAAATCCAGATTTTTTCTTAGTCTAGCACCAAAACCACTTTGTTGCCTCATTCCTTTAAGCTTGAGAGTATTTCCCTTGAGCCTAAATGGAAGCCCTAGTGTAGATCGAATTTCAGAGGGCTCAGCAAGCTAAGACAGACCAAGACCACCTATCAAAGACAAAGATTTGTCCTGCCTTTTTCTCTGAATATCTAGCTTATGAGGGTATGATTCTCCGAACTATCCATTCCTTTCCGAAGCTAACATAAACAAAGATTCATTATTCATTGGTGAATGATAAAGAAAAGTATCGCTAGCGACTTGCTTTCCTTGCTTTGTTTAGCAAGTTTACAGTCCTACCATGCTTGCCCTTCCCGCAACTGCCAGCTTTCCTGGCTACATTCACTTCAAAGCAACTGTCTTTGTTGATCAACCTTAGCAAGAAGGGAATTATCTAATCCAATCCTATCGCCTTTCCTTTCCTGAACCCAGCAATCCCAGATCCCGGACAGGAAAGCAAACAAATGTGTTCAGCAAAGATCTAGTCCTTTCTTTCCCAAGAATTTGTTCCAAACCAACCGAACCCAGAGCCAGAGAAAAGTGAGGTTTGAAAACGCTTGGGTTCGTTTATCTTGTCTCTTGGATTGTCTTTGTTGAGAAACCAAGGTTCGAAGACCAAGAGAAAAAGGCTATGTTTTGCTAAGGCTTTCCATTCCCGAAGAGAGACAGTTGGTTTAGAATAGAAAAGATTGGTTCTTCCTCCCTGCCCATGACTGGTACTTGCTTCCCTGCTCATTCCTAGCTCTTATCCTGCCATACATCCCGATTCCGCAACCCAGCTTTCCTATCGCTAGAAGCACAACTAGCTTAAGCCGCACTACTAGCTACCAAGACCAAGCAAACAAGCAAACTACACACCTTCCCTCCCTCCGCGCTTGCCGTAGAGTTCCGGGCCTGCCAGTGTTTAGCTATTCTACTGTGCGGGCATGCCTTTCCTTTCTAGCTGGGTTTCGGAACTTCTGATATCGGACCTGTCCAAGGCCGAAGGCGCTAGGGCTAAAGACCAAGGGATCAATCACTAAACTCAATGGAAAGCTCATCATAGTTAGAAGGTCGATCTATGAGAAAGTCCGCGGTACCCCATCTGTAAGTCTTAGCCAAACAAGACAATCCCTCAGAGAAGCAAGAGGAAAGCTAGTAGTTCTAGTTCAAAGGGTGATATTCAATAGTGTGGCATTTACCTACAAATCTGATGGGAAAGCGAAGACAGGATAGCTAGAGTACGCTGTATACCGTATGGTGCTAGTTCCAGAGGGCGAAGGGATACGATGAAGAGCGAACAATAGCGATAGGAGACAGAGATAGGAGGGAA
>JAYMTR010000077.1:0-10132 GCA_036897985.1 Geranium sanguineum | reverse complement strand
ACGACTGTTGCACGATCTGCGTTAGCAGCAACAAGTTGGGAAAGTTTATTTGAGCGAGACAATATTGCCTTTCCGTTGCTCAATCCCTGAGTAGCACCATCAACATCCATCGCGTCATCATCAAAATCATTACGTGTTTCGAGTTGCCTGCTCAATTCCAACTTCAGTTAGTCCTCATGATGTCAGAGACAGGCATATATCTTGAACCATGAGAAGAGAACAAACTAATACCCACCCATTCACTGGTTTTAGATGTCTCTGCGCTTTATGAGGCTTTGCAGAGATGGAACTAAGAAGACCCTTTCCCTTCAACTTTTCCTCTAACAAAGCTCTAACCTTCAACATTTCCATGCTCTGAACACCAACTTGATCATTCTGTTGTTTTCCATGTAAACAGTATTGCAAAAACACAAAAAATCAATACATATATGTAGGCAGTTACATGCGTATATTGCACAGAAACACATGCATGTACATCCGTATCTCTTTATTTGATATTGACCAGAGAAAAACATAATAGAAATATCAGACTCACCTTATGATTGTGTTTACCTCCTCTTTTCTTGAAATCCTTGGAAGGATCTAATCTAGCCAACTCGTCTGAGTCACAAAACTGCAGCATTGGGACAAACACAAATGAAGTTGAAGATTAAAATGAAAATGACTACTGAAAAAAAACAAGGTTATAGTGATAGCTATCACTGCTTTTCCCCTAACCTCAGCTGTAACAGGTGTCGGCTCTTGATCTTTGGTCAAAGAACCAGATGCAACTTCCACCTTCTCCTCAATATTGTTTTCCACAGATATTGCATCTTGCTTTTTGTTCAGAATCTCCTCTAGATCAGATGTCAGATTCCCATCAAGCTGTTTCATCTGTCAAGTAGATCATTCATCAGAAAGTTGTGTGCTTGCAATCAATTTTCCCCTTTTGAATATCAAACAAGCACAACTATATGCTTGGCTTGATGGATCGTAGTACAGTTCATTAAATAAAATGAGATTAGAGAGGAGTAACAACGCAGCACACTCATGTCAGATAACAAAAAATTAACTCATTGGATACTTCTTTTATTAAAAAAAATGCTTAAAAGAAGAAAGTATTATTCACTTAATGCCATAAACCACTCTCCCAATGATATACTCAGGTCATATATGTAGTAACTGTGACAAACATTGAATGCATTTTTATGCTTTTGTGTTCCATGAGCAATAAGTTTAAATTTTAAGTAACTGTAAACCAAAAATTATCATTAACAGGTCATATATGACACTCCATGCAGTTCAGGTATTAAAGGCAAAATAAATCATTTGAAAGTAGAAACACCTTATCCAAGGAACTCTTAATCTCTACAAGACGAGCTATGACGGGATGATCACGAACTTGCTGCCCCTCAGACTTGAGAAGAAGGTAGAAGGTAATGGTTTGACAGTAGGACAGCAAAAGAAGTTGCTTCACCTCCAGAAACCGGATTACAGCTGTTCCCACGGGTTGTCTCTCTTTAACCTTTGCAGTGTATGATAATATTAGTCGAGACAAATGTCAAACCAAGGGAATTGTATAAGCAGCTTAACAATGCAACAGTCCAAACGCAATAAACAGAATGAACATTAAAATAACACCATTCTGCACACGAAGAATAGAGTGCACCGTAAAATGAAATACAGATAATATAACCAATTACACCAGGAAAGCACCAAAGTAACAGAAGACCAATAATACCTTGCTCAAAAGCGGATTGACTTTGCCCTCAAGCTCTTCAATTGAGTCCTTCAGCTCTGATAGTAAACCGACTAACTCTGGAGCAGAACTGAAGGTAAAAAAATCACATCAATAGAGGAGAATAAGAAAAAGGATTACAAGACACAAAATAAACAGTAAAAAAAATATCTTATTCAAAAGTTGAAATCTAATGCATAAGAACCATCTTACAATACACAAAATAAAAGCAAAATTACCCTGCCATGTAGTCAATCAAAACAAAGAAGTAATCCCCGGAAAAAGCAAGAGAGATCTATCATTCCCTTATAACTCACTTTTTTTCCATTTTTCTTAGTAAAATGGAAATACATATCTAACTTGCAGTTTTATTACAGTATACAACAAAAAACAATAATAGTTGCCCATCACTACAGTATGATTCATATGTTATATAAAACAATAATTTATCGTGAAAAACTAACTGTTAATTCATCAAATGCCATGTTATGGAGGAAGCCTACTGTATCCTTATAGTTTCCGAATTAGTACAGCAGGACATATCTGCTTTTTCAAAGAAAAAATCTTGCATGCACTGTAAACACACAGACAAACAATATTTCTTGCATTTTATTAACATAACTGCATTCATTAGTAACCACTAAAATATAGTACAGTATCACTTCAATAATGAAAACAATAATATATATACCTATACAAAACATCCATTTGTTCCTCTCTTGACAAAGCATTCACATCTTTCTTGACCTCCTCGAATGTTGAGCCCATGTCTTCTTCCGTTTGTTTGGCAGCTGAAGACTTTCCTTTGACCATAATTTCCTTTACAAATAAGAAATTTTATTACACGTCACTCAAATAACTTATAATTCACAACTTCCCATTTCATCTAAGATATTTTAGAGTGAGGTTTCATTTTTTCCAGAAATCAGATAGGTGAGCTCATTACCTTACAGTAACAAAATATTGAAATTTGACATGATATGCAAGTTAACAACTCTCACCTCTAAGGTCGGTTCACCATCACTCTCATCTTCACTAGTATGTTCAAGGCCAAAGTCTTCCATTGATAAAGATTTTGCTTTCTCCTTCTGCAACCTTAACACTTCAGCCTCCTCGTCTTCCTCATCATTAGATTGTACCTTTTAAATTTCACAAAACAAAGAAATTAAAATTTAAGATTATTTAGAAGTATACTTAGGAGGAGCATTCTTGCACTTATAGCTTTCATAAATCACATGAATGATAATGAACATCACTTATTTTACAGTGAGATAAGCACTAGTTAACACTTACTCATATCTAATAAATTAGAATTAGATGAGATAAAAATAGAGGGGAAAACATGACCCATGGCATTTTTATTTGCATCCTCACCTCATCAGCATTATAGTACTGATCCTTACTTCCACCCCAAGCCTTCTTGTCTTCCTCGTCTTCTTCCTCATTATGCATGTCATCCTCAACTCCACCAAACTTTGCGCGCATAAATTTTTGTTGCCTTGCAACTACAGATAATTTGCATCAATTAATTAGATCAAATTTACTTTATCCAGGGGCTAGAGCTGCTCTTGCAACATGTATGAGTATATGCAAAATATTTTTAAAAAATGGAAAATATGATCATCCTTATACATAAAAAAACTCAGATGCGTTGCCAGCATAATATAAGCAATAACATATCTGCTAAACCCTTTGTTACACCCATTGCTCCACTATTGTGAACAAGATAGTGAGCTACTGAAATTCCAAATGATGCAGTCACACGTATGTAAAGTCATACATTCACCAAAAATATGACATCATTTGGCGTAAAAAAATGGATTATTGTATTTCAATTAGGTCTTAATTGGAGATTCCTCAGCTATACAAGAATATAGTTTCATAAGAATATAAAAAAACATTCGTCAAAAGAGAGATAATCAAACAGCAGATGCATTTTCAGGCCAAGTTCAGATGAAAATAACAAAATATGACGTGTCTGATATATTTTTGTTTTTCTTACTTTTTGCAACAAATCCAATAAAACGAGTATCATCATTCATGTCTTCATTATCACCATCCTCGTCATCATCCTCATTATCATCCTATGCAACATGATACGAACAGATAAAGGGAAAAAATAGCAAAAAGCACACCAAGTCAACAACACATAATTCAACCCCACAGAATAAAATGTGGAGGTGGGTGACTAGAACCATAGGTAATGCACTTAATCCAATAGATTTGTATTGAACTGAAACAGAGGAAATGGGAATGTTACTCGCATTTTTTTTATTCAAAAATCTACAGTATGATCCCCTTGTAAGTTGTGACAGAAACTAATTCTCAAAATATAGACATACTAGATTCATCTTGTATTCAGCTTTTTTTTTGAAATGCCATACAGAATATACAATGAAGTTTTAATCACCTAAGAAATGTTTACTGTTAATTCAAATAATTTCTTCACCTTTCCCAATATACAAAAGAAACACTTAATTTGTTCAGCGTGTGCTATTGCAAGAACACGTCATACAACTTATATCCATAAACAACTAGAGCAAACAAGAACCTGAAAATCAAATACTGGTTCCTCCTTATCGTCATCATCGGAGTCTCCAGCATCACCATTTACATCCAATGGAACAATATCTCTCTGCTTGTGAACTGCAAGTTCAACACAAGGGCAAAAACCAATCAATCATTCTCTACTCTCAACCAAAAAAAATCCAAAATTTAAACAAATTACATCAAAAACAAAGAACCCAATTGAAATATAAGTTCATATAAATCACTCACAAGCATCGATTTCATCGTCCATGTCCTCCGGGTCAGCCTCTTCATGGCGGCGCCTTCTCTTAGGGTTTGTGGTGTCCTTCACCTTCTGATGACTCTTACCTCTCTTACCCATTTCTCAGAAGCTACTACCGAACTGTGATTCAGCTGAAACTTACCTCAAGAGAATCGATTCGCTCGGAGACGGAGCTTCGCAAGCAACAACCTTAACCAAAAACCCTGTAAAATTATGCTAAAACCCCAATTCCAGATACACGAAGACACTCAAAGTCAGAGACTCAGAGAGGACATGATTTGGGCCTATATATTGAACATGGGCCGTTCTGATTTAATTGGGCCTGTAACCTGTAACAGCCAGCCCAAGTTCGATGAATTTTTGTTACGGCCCAATCAGTTCTGCACAAATACAATATGACGATATTGCCCTTCCCAGTTTTTATCTAAACCCCAGAACCGAAGAAGATGTGATTCTGATTTTGGCGGGCCTAAAAAACACACTAAATCTCGTCGTTTTCGCGTTTCTGTTGCGGATTTTGTTGTTTGGTTACTGAGAAAATGTTGTAGGAAGCAAAATCAACCGAAGAATCTAGCGGGAGTGTTTCCGGAGCTCACCGTTCGAGAATCGGTTCGGCTCTAAACCTGATTTTGTTTCGTTTTCTGTACTTTATGAGCCTGAAACCTGTGTTTTCTAGCTGTTGCGTGAGAGAAGGATTGTTCTAGAGGTAGATATATAGGTATGGTTGTTGCTATTGAAATTTTGTTCTGATTAAGTTCTTCTTTGGTTGCTGGATAGTGATGAAAATGATTTTTGATATGTTTTCCATGAAGTTCTGCAAATTTGTGATGTGAAGGAAGAATCTATGCTGCTAGTTTACTATGAACAGTGAAACACTAAGCATTGCCAATTTTTTGGTGGATCGTAGCTACTATTTTGGTAATTATTGACATTGCTAGTAATTTTGTGGATTGTTCAGCTAATTTGAAGTGACTAGAAATTGTGTGCCTTGTTATTAGTTTTGTCGTTACTTGTTAGGATTTCACTATCTGTTATGTAGCTTTTGCATTTAACCGTGAGTCCATTTTTTCCCCTCTTTGTTTCAGTTCATATCATATGAATACCCATAGATTATGAGCACTACATTTTGTAATTTCAGGTCAGTTTACGATTGGGCTCTTTCTCATGGAATAGCTACTGGGCTTGTTGGATCTGCTGCTACAAGTTCATGGCACACTATCAGCCTTCACGCTTCCGCCTCCATGACATATGGAGGAGTTGTAATTGTATGGGGGGAAGCTTGTCAACATCTCGTAGGATCAAAAGCATTTTCTGCTACATCAAGAAGACAGATTTGGTTCATCCATCATCGACTCTTTCCAGAAAGGTAAGGGCGGGTTAGACACATTGGATAATACATCAGAAACCTGAAACATGGTCGGTATTTTGTGTTGGAATTCTTTGTGGGATTTTCAATGTTTGTGGTGAATGTGAATCTAAATTTTTAGCCATTTGGTATGTGTTTATGTATTGTACTCGTAGAAATTATACAGTAGAGGAGTTAGATGCCATTCTGTTGCGTATTACAGCGTTGTTTAAATTTTGTATCATTGTCTATTCCTTTTCCAATATGAATAATTAATTTAGTGAATTTGTAAAATGAATGATGTTTTCATCCTAGTAAAATTGTATAATCCTGTTAAAATTGGAAGAAAGAAATTTAAACTTGATAAATTACTTGTTCTTTCTTTTGCTGATTACCTGTTAATTTTCTTCATACAGCATTAGGATGTAGACACGTGATATGCAAACCAGACTTTCATATAATAATAAAGTATCCTTTCTTTTTGTAAATATCTTAGCTTGGACATAATTTTGTTAGTTTGTTACATGTTATTCTCGAAAACTATGTCATGTTCAAGATAGACATTTCATTCCATGGAGTGTTTTTTCCAGATATTTCTTTTATTATGATGATGCAGCTTCTCCATGTTGAAGTGCAGCTAATTCTATCCTCGACTGCAATATGAAATTGACTTAACCATAGAGATCATTAAATACTCTTCTGCTCATTTGGCATCTGACTCTCACATTCCTGCTGACCATTGCCTGCATTCGTTTGATTGAATAGCAAGGTTGCACCATGGTCATTTAGCACATGCTGATGGAAATGGAGATTGGGTATTGACAATATTTACAGCTCTATCCCTTGTAAGTGATGGTACACACATGGTCCATGAAATTTCCCGAACTTCTTTTTCTTATATGTCTAAGTTTTTCTACATTGATGTTATTTGTCATCATGTTAAACACAAGTTTAGACTAGTGTCAGAGTTGTGCCTTTTCTGGATGCATATTTAGCCACATAAATATCACTGATAATTTCTGGCCAATATGATTAGTCTTGAACTTCTGGGACAGCATCTTGAAGGCTTAGATATCATAAGATAATTTTACTTGTAGAAAAAAATCGTGGGCATGGAACTCATTTATATATCCACTTAAGAACTAGTATCTTAACATTCAGTAGACTTGCATGAATAATGCTATTTCTGCTTTATATGGAGTTAGAGCTTATGTACCTATGTATTTTTCATGTTATATGTTTTCATTAGTCAATATTGATACAATGTTGTTTTTCGCCCTCTTTATATATCAGTCAGGCTTTCAATTTTTCTGATTAAAAATGTCTTCTGCAGATAATTGACGTCTTGCAAATTATCCCTACTCATGTGGCGGTAAGATTAATTCTCATTTCTTTTTTCTTACAGTTTTCAGTACTTTTTTTACACATTAGTAATTTCTGGACTAATTTATTTTCTTATTTAATTGTCTTCAGTTTTTTTTCCTCGTATAACTGTCATTTGCATTTTTCAATTTGAGTTTAGATGTTGCTTGTTAATTTGTGTTATTCTTTATGCAGGTTGTGTTTGACCATGATGGTGGGTATGCAGTTCGTTGATATTGTGTATTATGAACTTATTATTGAGTGCTGGGTGACACTAAATGCCCATATTCTCTTACCTAACACTCCTCAACATTAAACTTTATCATGATAACATTAATATTACTCAATTAGTTTTTTTCTTACCTAACACTCCTCAGTAATCTTGCCATAATTACAAATAACTCGATGATGATGTTGATTTATGGTTTGCTTAGTTAGACTCCCATCTAATTTCCTACTATCAAACACTGTGTGGAAGTAATTAGTTTCTAGGTCTCGGCTTACTTTTAGATATTAGAAGATTCCGTGTTAAATTGTCATGAGGTCTAGGGATCTCTGGTAACTCAGCTGCTGGTTCAAACAAAACTTTGATAAAACAAACCTTTTCTTTTCAGGAGTTCCTTTTGGTCATACTAATAAGTCATCGAAAGAAAGTGTAATGGCAAAAGGTATGCTATTTTTATTTATTCATTTGTTTTTTTGACGATGAAGTTGAAATGGTTAATCTGTAAGAAACCAAGGTCCATATGTAAAGATTTGGATGGTTATGGGGACCCCTACAGATAATGCCATTTATGGTAAGGGGATATATTATAGACTAAGCCTGAGCTATTAGGTAGAGGGGGCGTATAGATTTATCAAAGCTGCCTCACAATTACTTACACTCAATTGATGATATACGTTCAACATATAGGACATGTATAAGTGATAACTCACATTCTTTTAATATGTTTTACTTCATAAACGAGTTTGAAGTGTTATATTTCATTGTGTTTCAAAATTTGAAAGTAAAAAAGATTGCTCCCCTTATTGTGTTTCCTTATATTTTTTGAATGTACTGTTTGATCTTGGCATAATTATGTTTTTCTTCACATTCCGACCTAGTTTGTTTTCAGCTTCATGCTATTTTATATTTAATTTTGTTTGATAGCCAATAATGGATAAGTACCGTTGTTAGGACCTGCATTCTCTTCTTTTCATTTCTTGGTATGTCTAGTATATCCAGAAGCAGTACATCTAATCTAACTATATTGCTTGACTATTTTTCAGGCTTGAATTTCCGCCACACTCTATATCCCCAATACAAGGCCCAGCGTCCTCCCACACCTGATACCATAGTTCAAGGACTTCAGTACTTGAAAGCATCCCTCAAGGCTATGTCCATTAAGGTCATTGAGGTAAACATCTGCCACAGTTTCAAGTGATTTGTTGATCTTTATTACTACGGTGAACTAATGTTCGTTCATGAGTTAACTTGGAGGCAGGTGCCAGGTGTTGAAGCTGACGACGTGATTGGGACATTGGCTGTAAAGAGTGTTGAAGATGGATTCAAGGTAGTTTCCTGCAGCTGTCTTCTAAAAACACGAAATGATGTCCTGGAACATGACTACAGTACTCATAGTATGGTTTGTTTTGGGCTAGAAGAGATTGATTTTTTATGAAAGCATTTCATTGGATAAATGGAATGGAAGACCACTGATTCTTGTGGGCAATCCTGATTGTTAAAGAAAAGTACTGAGCAATAAATAGGCAATATAACTCATCACATTTCCTCAAAAGAAAAGCTGTGGGTTTTCATTCTAAGTGACAAGGATTTCCTGTTATCCTTTAAATTTTAATGAAAATATGTCTCCTTTGATGTTTTCATTAAGTATGCATACTCTTTTATTGGAGATTTTGAGGTTAATGTTTTTGCCAAATTATTAATTGTGTGAGCATTCATAAGATCCTTTGGATGCTTCAGATCCCTAGTAAGCATTCATAATATGCTTTGGATGCTTTAGATCTGTAGTAAGCATTGGAAATAGTGGCCACTTTTGCTAATGCGGCGGCTCATTGACGACTCTGCAAATGCTCCCAAGATGTTTTTTATTGATAGATACAAGTGCCATCTGATCTATGTTTTAACTGATAAAATTTTGAGTAAAAAAACTACATTTTATCATAGATAACCACAAATTTCAAAGAGAAATCCAGGCTACCATATGCTTGAATATCTGCTTCACTAACAAGATTTTCTTGCAAACTACAGTGATTGAAATTCGCTTATTGCCCAAGTATCATGACTGTAATATTGGCGGTTTAGTTTGTCTCATGTGTTGCCCACCTTTTTTTCTATTTTTACCTCTAGTGGTTATCTTGATTTCAATATTGATTTTACAGGTAAGAGTTGTCTCTCCAGACAAAGACTTTTTCCAGATTCTATCTCCGTCATTACGTCTTCTACTACTTTTAAGTCATGAGTTAGTATCTCATTTTATTTTCAACTTCCTTTCTATTGTCCATTATTGAGATTTCTGATTTTGGTGGTGGGGTGCTATATTGATCAGTTCCTTCTTTTGCACATTCCATCAATGCCTCTTCAGTATTTTATGGATTCTTATGAATGTTAATGCTCAAGTACTGAGAACCCAAATCATTCTCCAATTCTGCAATAATTCAGAATCACAATATTATTAGCATTCTGTTGGGCCTTTTGGTGAAACTTAGACTTGGACCTTGCAGGATAAACAATATAAAACTTTATCAGTTCTTCTAGATCTGGATGTGCATTTCATTTCCTATTTGCTGGCTGCCCCCTTGACTACTCTGGACTTGGAATACATTAATTCATCCTAGTAATGTCACATAAAAAATCCCAGATAGTGCTTTTCTGCTTGTCTGCAAAGACAAGTGAGCAGCACTCCATATTGTCTGG
>JAYMTR010000076.1:0-10145 GCA_036897985.1 Geranium sanguineum | reverse complement strand
CACTCTCAGCATGAAGAACCCATCCATACTTATCTTGACGAACAACTCGGAGCTCGGTAGACATCTCATCACGAACCAGCTCCAGTGCATATCTTCGTTCACTTATCTGATCTCAATGTCTGAGATCAAACTGAAGTATCTCGTGATCTTCTCCCATTTCCCTCCTTCGCCTATCCTCCATTCCTTTTATTCTGATTCCGTGAAATTTTGCTGATCCGGCAATATACTGCACCCACAAAACTCCAGCGCACTGCTCCAGTACTTTACCGACGACCTCTTCAGAACTCTCGAGCCACTCCATGAAATCAGATAAATTTCCGGTCAACAAGATGTCAAAGCCACCGTGCAGGACATCCAGCTGCAGGCCTTGGTTTGGTTTGGAAACCAGAACTCTTCTAGAGCAACTCTGCGATGCACCAAGAGATACTTGACAATATCGACAGCAATGCTCTGTACATTTCGCCTCTTGTCCTGGAGAAGAGATACCAGATTTACACAAAGAGAGCAATTTAGATCAGCATCAAGATTGCTGGGACAGAAGATAATATGCCTATGAGCAATCAATAACTGTAAGACTGTGCTGATATCGATTCCCAATTCCTCCTGCCGATAGTTTGACGATGATCTCTTTGATTCCATCAGCAAACCTAAACTCGAAAGAAGATCTTCTTCCCCTATGGCGAGCAAGAACGATGGCAGAAAACAATACAGTATCATACGATTCGTGTTTTTAAGAATTGAATGTATGTAAGCATCAAGTGGTCTGCTTCCTCTTGCAATAGAAGAAAGAAGACTTTTTCCGGTCGGCGCCGCCACCTCCTCAATCCTGCCATCTTTATTTGCCAATTGCAACATAGACAAGAAAAACTCCAGAGTTTTCAATACACTAGCAGGCTGCGGAAAAGCACCCATATACACACGATCCACAATCATCCAGCATAACGCGTCCAAATTCGAAGACCAGCGGCTCTTATCTAGCCTTTTTTCGTCTTCTTCATCATCGCGGAAGAGACGCCTCTCGAGAAAGTTCATGAGTCTAGTAAGGCACAAACCCTGGAAAACTAACACAGATTCAGCATCAGCATGTAAAGGGGAAGTGTCCAAAATGTTTTCAACTACTTGGGCTGCTTTCATCTGCTCGGTCAAGAAATCAGAAAGAACTTCGGCCATAAAATCTAAAACAGCAGTTGCCCCGGCGGAGCAAGGACCGCCTCCATAACCAAAATCATCCACTTCAAGAAGCAGCTTTGGAGTGACTGCAAAAATTGGATCTGCAGCAGGTAATCCTTGAGGATTTGATTTAGAGTCGGAAGATGAATCAAACTCATTAGCTGGCACAAAGGAGTCCATGGACTGACAGGAAGCTAAGGATGTTTTTAATTCATTCTGGCTAGAACTCCCCAGTAAAGGAGTCAATGCAACTCCTGGAGATAGAGGATGTGATACAACAGAGGCTCTGGTCATAGACTTCTCAGATGAAATATGATTGAGTCTGGGCAGAGGCAAATCGGTCTGGGAATCTGCCTGCTGATTAAATTCCGGGTTCCTAAAAGTGAATTCATTTAAGCTGGAGGAAGAAGACACCATGTCCACAGTATCAACATCGGGGTTTTGACGAGCTTGCGCATCTTCTTGCGCTGATTTGTTTAACTCCAATTGGGTTGTACCGTTGTAGTATCCATGGTCTCTGCTTATCACCGGAATTATAATCCGAGAGCACTGGCAAATCTCCAGAACTTGTACTTGCATGTCCTTGAGGAAAGCTTCCAACACTGGAAGAAGCTTTGGCAGACAGTTCCTGATCATTAGGCAATGTAGAGAATGTATTCTGTGAACTAGTGGCATCGTCACTATCATTCAAGTTCTTCTCTTCGGCCTTTACAGCAAGTTCTTTTGCTATCTTAACTGCATGACCAGCTCTGTGAAAAAACATGACGCTGGTCAGTACAAGTAGGAACTACTTGTATCACAGAAACAAAGTAGAAAAAACATAAAAAACCATGAAAACGCCAGATTCTGTGAATATATAAACATGCATATTAAAAGAAATTTGAGACAAACCTAACACAAGAAAAATAAAGGTCAACGCAGCTTTCAAGAAATTCTGCTCGTTTGCAAACAGCACAAAATGGAGGGCACATCTTTGTCAAATCAACCATAAATCTCAAGACTGCAGTTGCAGCGGCAGGAGCTGCTGCATCGCCACCCATTAGGCGTGCCGCGTATGTCTTATGCATCAGAGCTTCACCCTGAAGCTCTCCAGCCATATCTGCATTTCCATCAAGAAGTTCCGCCACATGACCAGCACCAACCTGGGAAAGATGGCCTGTTTGGCGGGCAATCATGGAATGCATACTCAGCCTATCAAATGTTGATTTTGCCATACCTATTACAGAATCCAAGAGATCTACAAATTTCAACTCGACATAATCTCCAGCGCTAGGCATGAGGGCGTGAAAGTCTATCATGCGAACTTCTGGAAGTCTTGGATATACAGGCTTTCCAAATATCAGACAGAACAAAATATAATATACATCTGGAGAATCGTAGAAACTTCTAAGCACCTGTGTCAAACCCTGATAACCTCCACTTGTGCGAAATTTAAGGGCAAAGGTAGGGGAAGAAGCATGGCATACGCCTAGGAGAGTCATGATCCATCTCATACTAGTCGGATGAACAGCTTCATCAAGAAAATAAATTATCAATTTGGATGAAACAATCTTATGCCACTGCTCGAGCAGCTCTTCTGATTTTATTGTTACTTGTAGATTAATGAGCATCTCCAGCAGCATATTCCTTACGATTACATGCTTCCCCATTGGCTCTCTCATAATTTGATGCCAGTTGAGGTGGATCAAATGTCATAATCACAAACTTAACCACATGTTCCAATTCAGAAATCAAAAAGCCATCTTCTAATATGACACCAAGAAGTACAACCGATTTCTCTAAAACAGGAACCTCAACATCACCCCGCTGTAAAGTCACTAGTAGATGTTCAACAAGGTTAATGCGACGCAGACTTGTCAGATTATGATTCCTGTACCAGTGCATTGACACTAGATTCTCAAGAAAACCCAGCAGAGCAATTTGAATTGAAACTGGAGCTGTTACCCACAAAGTCCAATCTAGCAAGACATGCTCCACCATCTCTTTGTTTGACAAAACAATACAATTTGAAGTTTCGGTTGTCATATCAGTAGTTTCCAGCTCTGAAATATAACTATATGTATCTTTTGGTACAGAGAAATCATCCGTGTCTCCTTGAGACACAATAGAAGAAAATTCATCACGAAACTTTGCCAAACTAAGATCCTCAAAGCTTGCTTCTTGAATTGTTGCACAAGGTGACGAAACAGCTTGAGTAGTTTCCACCTTCTTTGGTTCCGTAAATGAAGCTTCACATGCAGCAATCTGGAAGAAAATCTCAAGAGACTGCATGTCAAACAATGACATTCTACGGTGCAGAAAGAGAGCCGGTAGATGGTATCCCCTGTATACTTGCATGTCTCTCAAATTCTGAGGATTCTGGTGAAGGGCAGATGCAAGTAATGTCAGAGCCATGTGAAGCATATCCCTGGTTTCGGCTGCTTCAACCAGAGCCAAGACAACAGCCATTCCACCAACTGGGTGGATACTATCACCAATGACACATTGCCTGCAGATATATATATCTCCATGAAGCCGTCCAAAGCGGGGTATACCTGAAAATACCTCAATAGGCATGAAACAATGAATAAATGAGAGGTAAGAGAAAAGCTACCCCTATCAGTAGCTCCCTTTATTCCACTTTAAGCATAATTATAAGTACTAAACAACAAAGAATCAAGAAGCTCATGGTGTGCTAATATCAACAAAAGCAAAAGAAAAGAAGAAGATATCAAAAGGAAAAAATACAGACAGATAACACATACAAAATTAGTAGTAATTTTTTTGCTAAATATTCTATAGGTGGACAGTTGTCACATACCCCCAATAGGAGAAGCAGCAGCAGACATGGGATCAACCAGATTGAGCACATGAAAGGTCCCAAGGGATCGAACAGCTTCTGTACATGTTCCATCAAAAGCAAATATGAGTTTCTTTCCAGATATCTGCAACGACAGGTTACTTAGTCTTTCCAAAGTCCAGACAATCCCGCTGCCGTCTGCCTTAAACTCCCCTAGTTTGCTGGCACTATCAAGTTTGGAAGGGGTGGAATTTGTAGGCAAGTCAGCATCAAGTGAATCTAAGATAGCCATAGTCCCGCCACCACAGGCTTGATTAGGGACAAATCGAAGAAGATCCGAATCTTGAAAGATTCCTCTATATCCTCTACCAAGAATGTACATAAAACATATAGAACCTGATGTGAGGACTTCCTCAAAAAGATAGCAGGACCTGAGTTTCCACGACAAGTCACTAATTCTTGAACAAGTGAGCGGAGTCCCAATGGTTACATGAAGAGGCTTTCCAGGTGGAGACGGGGAATATCCTAGTTTACCCGTGTGTCTCATCCTTCCATTTATGTACACATAAGCAACACTAGCTTGGAACAATCCAGCAAGGGCATTTGGTTTGCTATGAACAACTGCAAGATGATGCCATCTGCCTTCCTCCAGTTCCAAAACAGGAAATGATAAGGAGCAAGAGTTGCTGGTTGCAAGAGTTAATAGCCCATCATCCTGAAGATAAAGTTCTGCATAGAAAGTGTTCT
Source organism: Geranium sanguineum (assembly GCA_036897985.1). Taxonomy (NCBI): domain Eukaryota; kingdom Viridiplantae; phylum Streptophyta; class Magnoliopsida; order Geraniales; family Geraniaceae; genus Geranium; species Geranium sanguineum. The sequence continues at coordinate 5,449 of JAYMTR010000076.1, read as the reverse complement.
TGGAATTAGCTGCACCAACAGAAAATATTCGCAGAATATGGGAGTCCGGGTGCTGTCCACTAGACCCACTCAACCTCTTGGAAGAACCAGGTTTTAAATCTTCTGTTTCTTTTGCCTGTGGTTTCAAGAATCGTTGAAACTGGAACCAACAAATAAATGAATAACCAGCTGCAGGAGGCCATGATCTTTCACCCAGAGGTACCTGTATAGAAGCATGTCCGATCTTACTCATGCCCATCTCAATAAATGGTGCGAGGGAAACATTTTCTGGGGACATGTCTTCCATGGTAAGTAACCTCTCCATCATATCAATTATATTATGGCCTGAATTTACCATTCTCATTTGCAGAATGTATCTAATAAGCAGTCTAAGTTCTGATGGAGACAGCCTGTTACCAGAAATATAAATCTCATTTTACATGAGGAAAAAGGTACCATTATTTAATAATTAAAATGCCATTATATATAGTCATGGTTACAATATCTACCTATATGCCCCAAGAACTTCCACAATCTTCAAGGCATAGGAAAGTAAAGAAGATGAGCCGGAGAGGAAGGGATAAATTGTCTCCAGTAGAAGTTCCACGCAACCTAAGCACATTAGAAATAAATAATAAGTAAATAAATAAGTATTTAGAAAATGACTTTGGAGCACTAGACGAGCAATTCCTGACCTACAGACGTGAGGTTTTCCTGATTGAAGGGACCAGCCCGGGCAAGTTTTTCAATGATGTTCAGCAGTTCTAACTGCATCTTTGGAGTGAAGAGTAACAATGATCTGATAAGAACTCTAACAGCACCAGCATTGTACACCCGTTCTTTATCGGGATTAAATGAACCAGATGGAGTAGTTAAATTAAAACTAGCTGACTCACTTTCAGCGTCAACTGATGATTTCAGATTCTCTGATGTTAATATTGGTGGAAGCGTGATTTCAAGTGAAATCTCAAACAATAACTGTATGACTTGCTTTTCACACTCCACACAAAGCAAACCAGACTCTGTCAAAAGATCAAAAAAGGTTTGGGATGATATAATTGCATGCAGCTTTGTCCTATTAATAGCATTATCAGAGACCCCGGCTGTCACTAGACGCGATAGATAGGTAAACACCTTGATATAAACCTTTAAAGCCGATTCATCAGGGTTTCCATAGTCGTTTTGGAAACTGTGGAGTGTAGTTAGCAGAAGAGAAAACCCAGTGACTTCACCAAAGACCTTCTTAGCAGTATTATTTGATCCTACAATCCGCCATAACGCCCCCATTGTGTCACATTTTGCATCATTTTCAAGTGTGTGCTGAGATCCTGAAATACTTGTAACCATCCCACTTTTCAGAACTTCAACAAGTACGCCTAATTCATCTTGACGACCCTGATAAAAAATCCAATGGATCATTTTAGTGATAATGAATGAGGTTATCAAGTACATAGGCAAGACTATGCACAAAAACATTCTAACTGCCATGATGTTATCTTCAATTTTATAGTAGCAGCTAAAGGCAGAAGGTGAAAGCATGGTTGAAAATTAATTATAGAAGTAGGGTAAGGAAGATAGAGACAGACAAAAGATCTGCCCACTTCCAAGCTAAACAAGAGATTAACAGGAATGAAATGCTGACGAACCTGTTTACTATCTTCAGTTATCAAACATGAAAATATTCGAAGGACTCCTGATCGATGAATACTGGATGCCAGAAATGGTAGAACAGTGGCCACACCCTTACCCATGCGGAAGGACACTTGGCTGGCTTCGGATTTCTTCAATAATGCAAACATGCAATCCCATGCAATGCCAATTGTACATTGAACCTCAAAAATAGGAAGCTTCACCCTAGGAGATTCAATCAGCTTGGGCGAGGTAATGATTTTATCCGTATGGTCCAAGTGTTTCATGAAGCTGTCTGAGATTTTTCTTTCCAATGGGGTAGTAACACTTTGTTCATCAGAACCTGTAAGAAACTTGTGCCGCTTTAGATCATCATCATCTAAAAGAACTTCAAGCACCCCAACTTCTCGCAGAACTCTCTTGTATTTCTGATCAAAGGACACCGGTTTCACAAAGAAAGAAAGAATAGTGTGCTTTAATTCTGATGTTATTGGTTGCTGTAGTAAGCAGCAGAGTGAAAGCAATTCTTGTTCTGGAATGCAGTTTACAAAAGTCACAGCATATTCAAGGATTTTCAAGATTTTCTCTTGCAGAGATGGAGGAAAACCAGCCATATTTAGGACGAAGATTGGAACTGTCCTAAGTTGCTGACATAACCTGTAGTTATCAAGATGGCTAGAGAATAGTTTGAACACTCTGTTTAGTACTTCTGCCTGCAGCTCCCTGCTGTCTGCTTTCAGAAAGATGTCCTGCAACATCTGCACTGCTTCAAGGTCTTTAACTTTATCATTGTCCTTCTCCCAAGTATCATCAGTAAGGTGGTCAAAGGACGAGGTACGTTTTCTGCTATGTCCACCAGGCTTACTATGAGAAGATTTAGAAGGTTTGCCTCCTATAGAACCAGTAGATTCAGATGGACCTGTTTGAGCTAAATTGACAAGAGCGTCAAGCAACCTGGAGAGTGTTGGAGACAGATTCTGAGATGAAGGGTCCTCGTTTCCTATGAAATTTTGTTCTACATCAGTCATTTTTTGAGGGCCAGGAGAAGACTTTGAATGGACAGACTTAATGCCCCGATCTTTTGACAAAGCCGACAGGGTCAATGCAAACTGAACAAGGAATTGATAACCATGTGCATTGTGTATATCATCCCTTAGCTTGATCCCACCAGCATCTAAAGGTTGAAAATTTTCCAAATTAGCAGCAACACAAAACAAAAACAGTTCAAAAGACACAAAATTAGAAACATCAGAAATATTGCTTAGCGCATCCAAAAGAAAATGGCATTGCATGCTCACAACTACAGTTGTGAATTACTCCAAAAGTTGAAGAGAATAAACAGTATCTTTATACTTGTAGTATACTCCTACTACTACATGGTTTTGATGACAGATTTACCTGGTCGACGTGACAATTCAACGCATTCAAGTAACAAATCAACAATGCCCACAGTGTAGGCAGGATCACCACTATCAGGATTGAAACCTTTGACAGCCGAAAGAAGAACTTTTACCTGCCCAAAGAACAGTTTAACGGCATATATATGTCATAAAATAAGCCAAGCTCACTATTTTAAGCCAACCAAAAATGGATAGTGAACTTTAAAAAGCCCAAGATAATTCTGCACAAACAAAAATCTGTGATGTGCATTACTAATTACTATGCATAAAAGGGGTATGTTTATGTACAACCAGTAATCAGAATAGCTTCTCACATGTTTCATATCAATTAACCAAATAAAAGCGCAAATTACTATTGAGTCATATGACGATGATTTGAAACTTATAAGATCAACAAAAAGAAATATCAAAAGATAACATTATCTTTAGGAATGAAAATAAGATGCTAAAGACATCAACCCATAACTTTTTAACATTAGACAAAAATTCTTTTAGATTGGACCCTAAATACTAAATGGTCATTTTTTTCAGATCTGCCCTAACTTTAGAAAAAACATCATATGACTATTGAAAGCATCATCAGCACTCATAGCATTCTAAATATTCTACATCATCCCCATGAAACAAATTGTTCTTATAGTTTGGCCCACAAATGGTCCTTTTAAGATCTGTATCTAGTTTAGATTAGCAATCATATGGCAAAAATTAGAATTTCCATTACAAATATCTACTAAAGAAACCAAGAAACAGCAAAGCACAACCCAAAGACTGGATGCTCTGATAAAATCTAAAGACAAAGATTCAAAGAGTAAAGTACCCTTACAATCATCAAATTATAAAAATTATTTATGTGATGGCATACCAGATGGTAATTATGTATATATTTGGCTGTGCTCCCATTGTCATTTACCAGTAGAAGACTAAGTATCTGAAACAAAGCAAAAAAAAGGTAAGAAAAACACAATTTAACCATCGTCTTATAAAGCTTTCACAAAATTCTGAAGTTAATAAAAATGATCACGCCATTACCCAGATTTCAGAAGGGAAAAAAGGACATTTACCTGCATTGCATGCCGATGAAGCTGCATGTTGTGCAATGGAACGAGTTCTTCCTTGTATTGAGAGAACACTGCCGATGACCCATTGACAACCATCTCAAACAGCAATCTAAGTGAATCATCCTCAATTAAACTTTGTGCAGCTGAAGGATGACTTGCCAATGCTTTCATAGTATGCACAATACTTCCCTCTACCTGAATGAATAAAAAGTTAGCATACATAAAAAAACATAGTTACGTATTTATATCCATAACAGCACAAAAAAGTGTCTGCCTGTGCCAGCAATTCAACTTCATTTTGAAAAATAAAGCTGTTTCTCTAAAATTTATCAGTGCTTGAAACAATTAAGATTGTCCAAAATATAAGGGAAATTTGAACAAACATATAGTAGTGCATGATATAGTTTAATCCAAAGTTCTGAATGCCGTAGTAAGCCACTAATGACATAAACAATAATAAATGAAAACCAGATGTAGATAATTAGATAGTGACAAGGAAATCAGGGAAAGAAAGCAACCTCGAGTCTACGAGTGTGCCCTGCATCAGGGCCATTATCCTTTTCAGGTAGCAATAATTCTGTATCAACAGTAGCCTTTTTACTCCCATCAGGACCCAGAAGGGCATTGAGAATATGAATGAGACAGCTCAATATCCCAGAATCTAGGAGAGATTGCTTATCAACAGGCTGTAAATGAAAGATATGTGATTAGCAGTGCTTACAAAACAAACAAGTATGGCACTCCACCTAATAGCTTAAGCTTTGGGGTTGAAGTAGTTTTAACATGGCATCAAAGCTTGGTTCGGTACGGGGTCTGTGACGGTGATCACTTCCGTTCATATATTCTTGGTCCACGTGTGAGGCACTTTATGTTATCCCGCTTGCATGTGAGGGGAGTTGAGGTGTCCGCATTAAAAGAATGTGGATATAGTGACCACTTGGTAAACTACTCAGGCCCTCCACTCCACCTAATAGCTTAAGCTTTCAGGTTGGGGTAAGCTTAGCAAAATCTACTCTCAAAAGATATTGCAATGTAAATGATGAACTCAAGCAATACATGACATTTAAGTTCATGTGTATCAGTCACAAAGCAAAAAAAAAATTAAGAAAACTATTACAGAGTACATGATTCGTTCCAAATACAGAGGCAATATCAAAGGTTTACCATGTGGAACACATCAATAGAGGTAATAAAAAAATTCATTGAAAATAGGCAAGACCAAGGAAAAATACCCCAGAAACAAGGACTTCCACTGCCGTTAACAAATTTGAACCTGGACTGATGTCATCCTGCAAGCAATGTGAATGAGTATAACTGTCTTATTTCACCCATGCATATGTACAAATGCGTCTTTGAAAGAGAAATCAAAGAACAAGCGAACGA
>JAYMTR010000075.1:0-10241 GCA_036897985.1 Geranium sanguineum | reverse complement strand
CTGTTGTATTCTTCTTAACGTTGGTAGATTGATCTACATGTCTAACATTTGTTATCGGAAGCGATTTTAACCTTTGCCTAGCCTTTTTGATGAATATTTTGAGGTTGAGCCGATTTTTTTCCAAGATACCTAGGTACGAGTTAACCCAGGATTCACGCTCCTCCACTTAGCTATGCAACCTTTTGTGCACTTGAGAATTATATATACAGTTTATGTGCCTTAAGCTTTTTATTTAGAAAGAAGTTTTAAATTATGCATGCACGGGGAATCGAAACCTAGTTGAATGAGCATTAAGTGACATGTTTTACTAAATGTGTTATGCATTTATTTATTACCTTTAGCACTTCAGATTTGCATGTTTTGTATGATTTATATTTGCATGCTCCAAGCCAAAATTGTTATGATTTAATTATTTCTTGTAAACTAAATCTTGTCTAGTAACCTTAGCGCAATAAGAATCTCTTTGCGGAAGGGGGAGGCGATAGTTTCTCCGTCTGCCTCCTCCGGCCGCTATTTCTAGTTCTTAATGACCTTTTTCTCCGACAAATATATGTTCGTGTTCTCCTCTTTGTCTCGTTTTATGCGATTTGTGTCCAATTTTAGAATAGTGAAAGTCTTACTTTGTGTTTTGATTTAGGGGTGTTTATAGGGTTGCAAAGTAACAGGTTGATCGTGGTCTTTGGTGGTTTGCTTTGGCGTCTAATTTTCCATGGAAAGGATAAAGGGCGTAGAGGAATTGCAAATTCAATGTTGAAAGGAGTTTCTTTTGAGGTTTGATTTTTCATGAAAGGGTTGTGATCGGTGAATGTTGCAGATTATGTGAAGGGTCAATCAATTCGAGATAGCAGTGGTTGAGGCATTGGCGCTCGAAAATCTTGAAGAGGATGTTTCTTCTTCCATATGTTTTTCCTCTTTCCAGGTTCTTTTCGGGGTATGGCTTTGGGTCATCCAAGTCGGCTTTTCTTATCAGGAAGGGGAGCGGTGGGTGTGGCTTTTTTGGGTGGCTTCTTGCGGCGATGGTTGGATAACGTTGTGTTTGGTTCATGAGAGGATTTTGTTTTGGGCGATAAGGGCTCTGGGGATTCGGTATAAGATCAATATGGCATTAGTCTGGATCTTGTTTCAGTTTTGCTCTTAGATCAATTATGTTGGAGAGTAGATTTGTAATTTCTCTAGCAGTTATATTTGTATTAGTATAGTATATAGGTCAGGTTATAGGATGTCACTTTTTCTTACCATCTTTGCTCGTTAGGTCTCTAGCTTGGAGGTAGAAATGGTGTTTATTCCTTATTCTATTCTCTGTTATACTTGTTGAAGGCATTTCATAATGAATTTTTTTCTGCTTATTTTCAAAAAAATATCCTGTCTTGTTTCATGCATACAAGTTATTTGACGGATTTTATACATATTACTAATACAGGTATAAATTAGTTCATGCATGTAAATTTATTGTAATTTTTATACATATTGTGATACATGTACAAATATAGTCATGCATAATAGTTATTCATGAAAATTTACATATTGATGATGCATGTATAAATCAGGTCATGCATGGAAGTTTGAATGCAATTTTGTACATATTGTTGATGCATGTATACATTTGTTCTTGTGTGAAAGTTTTAGTGCAATTTTATACGCATTAATGATTCATATATGAATTTGCACATGAAATATAAAATGTCAAGTGATCCCCTACAATATGTTACGAAATAAGATTGTATATCATGGTTTCATGGGATCACATTTTTGTGTATGACATTTATCAAGATTTATATTTTTGTACAACGTGAAAGTGTTAGTGATCGATATAATTTTGATTAATTAAGACTTAGCCAAAACAACATTAATTATGAAAAATTATACATTAAGTTTTTGATCACATTTGGAGAAAAACAAAATTATGTGAAAAGTTGTACATGGTAATTTATAATGTCTAGTGATTTATGTAATCTCTAAGGAAATATGATTACATGATAATGATTTTAGGATCACATTTAGAAAATGACATTATTAAGATTTATCGTTTTGTGCACATAATTAATAGTGTTTGGTGATCGATATAATTTTGATTAATTAAGGTCTAGCCAAAGCAACCTTAATTATGAAAAATTATACATTAAGTTTTGGATCACATTTGGACAAAAACACAATAATGTGACAAGTTGTGCATGATAACTAACGATGTTAATTATTCATACAATCTCTAAGGAAATAAGATTGTATAATAAGGATTTATTGAGATTCTTAGTTTTGTGCACAAGATTAAAATGTTAGTGATCTATATAATTTTGATTAATTAAGGCTTAGCCACAGCAACCTTAATTTTGAAAAATTATATATTAAGTCTAAGATCACATTTGGATAAATTCACAATTATGTGACGAGCTGTGCATAAAAATTTTATAATGTCTAGTGGTCGGTAAATCTTCAATTAATTAGGGTTTAGCCACAGCACCCCTAAGTTTATGAAGTTTTACATTAAATTATTATTATGACCATGTTTTGTTAAAGACATTATAATTGTGATTGAATCATCAATTATGGTAAAATGTCAAATTGTTTATCCTAATTTGCCCACAGGTATTAGGACTTTGGTATACAATTTGATAGTTTTATCAATAAAGTATTACATAAATCTATTTGAATTAAAATTTGGCCCACAGGCAATTTTATGTCATTGATTTATGTTTTCATATGTGTAACATTGGTTATACATATATTAAGTTAAACTAGCCTCAATTTTTGATATATATATGCATGTTTGAGGTTATTGTGCAGCAATAAAACCCATTGTTATCTCTGATAATAATGTTTTTGAACTAACGGATGAAGGTTATATGTTTTGGAGGGTAAAATGTATTTTTTTTTCATTTGGGCTATACTAACATTCATTATGTTTTATGGAAGGATGAACCACATTGGGTTAATTATGTTAGTACTAAAGCTAAAACTGCACTCTATGAACATTGGGAGCGATCTAATCGCATTTGTGTAGTTCATAAAGTCAATAAAATATACTAACATTTGTGGTTCAATCAAGAATTATTTGAATGTATGTGACTTGTTGAAGGCTATTGATGAACAATTGAGTCTTCAAATAAAGCTCATGTCGGTACCCTCATTATGCAACTTTCATCCATAAATCTCACAAGTGTTCACGGCGTACGTGATCACATTATGAAATGAGAGACATTATGGCTCAACCAAATGCACGTAAGATGAGTATGTCATATGTTTTCTTTGAAAATCCCATTTTGAAAGGTTGTCGCAAGCATATGCACCCATTAAGGTTTCCTACTACACACATAATGATGAATGGTCAATTAGTGAAATAATGGCCATTTGTGTTTAAGAGGAAGAAAGGTTGCTTGCGAATTGGGAGGAAAGTTCTCAAAATGTGAATTTAGTTATGCACATTAAGAGAAAATATACATATATTGACATTCTTATCTTATTTTTGTGTTTTGAATCTAATATGGCAAATATATGTCATAAGGCATGGTGGATTGATTATGGTTATACAATCCACATTAAGAACGTGTTGCAAGACTTACAAAATTCGAGAAAGCCATTGGGAAGTGAGCAATATATCTATTATGAAAACAAGATAAGCTCACATGTGGAGGCTATTGGGAATTGTACTTTAGTTTGTAGCAGTGATTATGTTTTGAATTTGAAAAATTCTTTTATATTTTTGACTTCTCCTAAAGGGATAATTTCGGTTTTGAGACTTGTACCTTTTGAATATTTCTTTCAATATTCAAATGAATTTCAATATCTTTCAAATATAAACCATTTTGAAAATAGTACAATGTCTAATGATTGTCTCCAATTTGATTTACAAAACAAAGACTGCTATAATGCAACACATGTGTGTGTTGATAAGCGATGTGATACGATTGACAACTCTTCTATGTTGTGGCACCGGACACTAAAATATATGTCAATTTACTTATCTTGAGACTTGTACACTGCATTAAGTGTAAGCAGACTAACAAGTCAAAGTAAAGTGCCAAGAGGAGCTCAGGCATATTGGAGATCATACATACGAATATGCGGTTCGAATATGAAATTGTATGATAAAATATAGTTCATCACTTTTGTAGATGATTGCTCACATTATATGTATCTCTACTTGCTTCATAGTAAGACCGAAGCATTATATGCTTTTAAAGCATTTAAGGTTAAAGTAGAGAAACAATGCGGAAAGCAAATTAAGATTGTGAGTCATATCAATGTGATGAATATTATAGTAGATACACTAAAGATGGACAAGTATTATGTCTTTTTGCAAAGCTCCTTCGAGAGCATAAGATTTTGCCCGATACATTATGCTCGGTTCACCGAACATGAATGATGTGGCGTAAATAAGGAACTAGACATTGTTAGATATGATCCGGAGCATGTTGGCTCGTTCCCGGTCTTCCTAATTTCTTGTGGATAGAAACTCTTAACACAATTGTGTATATATTAAACCGAGTTCCAACAAGGCATTTCGCAAAAGCCATTTGAGTAATTTAAAAGTTGGAAATCTGTTGTCTCATTGCACATTTAGAGATTCTTGTATAGAGTTTATAAATTCACAAGAAATGAACTTGATCCTATGACCATTAACGGGTATTTCCATAGATATGCCAAAAGGTCCAAAGGATATATGGTCTATTGTCCATCACATCACACTAGATTTGTGGAATCGAGAAATACAAGTTTCTTGAAAATGACTTGATGAGTGGGAGGGATCGATCTCATAAAGGTATTCTCGAGAATGATCATTTATCAACATTCCACTAGTCATATGATTGTTATATGTAGTATGCCTCAAACGAGGATTTAGCAGCAAGCTACTTAAGATCCAATAGCAGCTGATGACAATCAAGAAATTCCACATGTTGTTGATAATTTAGTAGATCTAGTTATTCAAGGTTTACTTGAAAACATTAAGTTGTTGGTTGCACAACATATTCCTCTAGAAATGTTGATGCATCATTAAGGAGATCTACTAGAGTACGAAAATCAACAATTATTAGTGATTCTATTGAGTATCTACAAGAGTATTAATACAATGTTGGATTCGAAAGTGATCTTGAAACGTTTTCACAAGCCATGAGTTGTTGAGAATCGCAATTTTGGTACAATGCCATGAAATTTGAGATGAATTTTCTATGGAGTCTGGGATCTCATTGAGTTGGCAATTTGGATAAAATCCATATATTGAATTGAGTCTTTAAAACAAACAAAGACTCATTGGGAGATATTAGGAAAGACTCATTGCTAAGTGATTCACTCAAAGAGAAGAAATCGATTACGGTAAAATAATTTTTCCTATATTTAAGAAAGATTATCTTCGTATTATTTGGGCGTTAGTTGAGCATTTTGACTTGTTTTTGCATCGAATAGATGTGAAAACTATGTTTCTCATGAAGATCTAGAGAAGAGGTATATACGAAACAATTCTTCTCTAGTAATGGTGAGCATTTGGTGTGTATACTTAAGAAATCTATCTACGTTTTGAAACAAGCCCCACATAAATGGTAATTAAAGTTTCTTGATATTATCTCTCATTTGGATTTGTAGAGAATATCATTGATGAATGTATATACCAGAAGGTCAGTGGGAGTAAGACTTGTTTTCTCATTTTGCACGTAAATGATTTCTTACTTGCAACCAAATGATAAGGGTTTTGCTATACGAAGCGAAACAATTTATTTCCAAGAACCTTGATATAAGGGATATGGGTTATGCCTCTTATGTTATTGGCATTATGATCACTAGAGACATACATATGAGAGTTTAAGTTTGTCTCAAGAACCCTATAAAGTCTTGGAAAGGTATGGAGTAATCCAAGTGATGACCGCTGAAAAGCTGCAAAAGAAGTGTCTTAAAGACACTAAAGACTACATGCTTATGTATAGGTGAACTCATAGCTCGGAAGTAATTAAGTATTGTGATTTGGACTTCGTTGTTTGCGTTGATTCATAGAAATCAACATGTTGACACATTTTGTGTTAGTCAGCGAAGACATAAAGCTTGATTATTACTTCCATTATGAAGGCTGAGTTCATGTCCTGTTTTGAGGCTATATTGCATGGTGTATAAGTTAAGAGTTTTATTCGTGCGTATAGAATCATGAATTCTATCTTGAGACTCTTAAAGATATATTGTGACAATTCAGCTGCAGTCTTTATGGCTAAGGTCGAGTTGAGCTCATCGACATAAAGTAATTGCCATAAAAGAACGTGTTAAGAATAAATAGTGGTCACTAAACACGTTGTTACTGAATTGATGACTATGGATCATTTGACACAAGGCATGCCACCACTAAGGGTCAATGATCATGTTGAAGAATAGGACATAGGTCCTTAAGGTAATTTCGTTGTAAGAACGAAGAAAACAATGTTGTGATATTTCTAATTTTGGTTTTGTGTACACATTTGGTTGAGAAATATCATTATTGTTTGGACCAAGAATAAACATAGGGTTTATTCATTAAGTTTATATGGGTAAGCGTTAAGAGGACATAGTACATTGTGATATATGGAAGATAACCCTTAATTTATGAGGACTTATCGCCATTGTTCGTGTATTTTGTTTTCATGCTTTGAAAATTGATGGAAATGACCAAGTGGGAGAATGTTAGCATATTATTTTATTAATATAAAATAAGTTAACTATGTGGTAATTTCATGGGGACACATGCCATGATTCATAATTCATGTCCAGAATTCAGTAGATGCAAACACGAGATGATATGCATAATGAGGGGCATTTGATTTACTAAACGTTGGTTCAGTGTTATAAAACAAGCATTATCAACCAGAGCGAATACCTCCCATGAATGTGCTTGGATCAGGGCAGTTACCTGAAAACTGAGCTTGTGACAATTCAAAACCTGGCTTCTGCAGGGCCATGTCATGTACAGCATCGGATCATCTGCATATTAGAAGAAAATAAATATATCAGTATCAAAGTTAAAAGAGTAATAAGTCATCAATCACACATGCCATGGTAAGTGAAAATGAAAAACCATGCATAGGTCCTTCAAAGATCAAAGGTAAATTAATTTGATAAATTGAGGGGGCAGAGCAAAAGTAGGCAACCTTGGTTGTGATTTTTAATTAGACAGTTGTGGTTTGAAATTACCTTAAGTCAATGCATTATATAAAATAAAAAAGAAATGTATCAGTATTCCAATTCAAATAAATATGCAGAGGTAAATAAGAATCTCCAAAATAGTTGAGCAACAAACAAGTAATTTATGAACATGACATACCAAAATAGTGCAGGCTGTTCCTCCTCTTTACCCAAACGCAACACAAGGAGAAATCTCATTCTCTGCTATTGGGCTAACCTACTAAACACCAACACAAGGACAAAGCTCAATTAATATATTGCATTTCATTTTTATTTTGGCAAAGGAAATATTTTAGGCAAAATTTATCTACACGTACACCTTCATTACCATTGACTAATAGTCAAATAAATTAATTTTTTTTTAAATTTATATTTTAACTGTATAATTGAATTCTTCCACCTGTATCATCGTTTCATAATCTGATGCATGTCTAGTTTACATTGTAATGGCTGGAAGATTATTTTACTTTCCACATTCCTCTACTGCTTGAGTTATAAGGTAAACGGGTTTTGAGAATTTAAGTGTATGGTTCATTGTCAGCTCTAGACATTTGCAGTGTTTGCCCAGGGAAGCAATTGGTGACTTTTTTGTGTTGGGTTTTTTTGTACCAGGTTCTAATATGAGGTGAGGCTAAACAATGTTCTTATAATCATGCACATTGCCTTTGTTTTGGGAGGAATTAAGATATTTCATATTTATGTTATTTTGATGTGATGGTCTGTTCCGTTTCATTTTTACTGATAATAAATTATGTTTTCTGTTCAATCTGTAAAGGGATATGGTGCATTGATATTTGTTGCACACTGCATTTGGTTGATTTTAGAACATGATTATTTTTTTTGGCTGAGGTGCAATGTTATGCTTGATAAGCTATAGAATAGCAGACATTAAGTTACTTTATAATAGGGGATTTGATATCTTTTTATACAAATCTGTATGATTGTACAAGGGTGTATCTATGAGTTTCTTAAGTCCTAGTAATGCGAATGCTTTGATGGTTTTAAAAGTCCATTCTTACAGTTACAGGTCCATTATATGAGATTGAACCAAATATAAAATGTGGTCATTCATATCTAATTAATTTCAAATAATTTTAAGTTTCATTGAGAAGGTGCCTAGTAACTAATTTTTGGAGTCTTAAGTTTCATAATTGTCTTAGTGGAGCGTGTATATGTAATTTTTGTTTATTTTTACTTTTTTCAAATTTTTAACAAACATAATTTTTATTCTTTTTGTTAAAAAACTAATTTAGAACAAATAACCTCAAAATCATGTATATTTGTATTTTAAGTTTTTTGATACATGAGTAATTTCGTCACGTTCAAAAAAATTAACATAATTTTGGAAAGTTTTTTAAAGGAAAATGATAAAATGCAACTTTTAATATTTGTGAAGGCAGTTAAGTGAAAAATAGGTATTTATAAAAAATGTGCATGACATTTTCTCTATCTAATAAGAAACCATCCTTATAAAGCAAAAAAGAAATGAAACCATCTTTATGCTGTCGGTTATTTATCACGTGATCATTTCCGTCAAAATGGACCCACCTATATTTTCCATTTGCAAATGGATCTTATAATATTTAATGCATATCGTTGACGTGCCATCTATTGGAAATGCATATTTCACAGTTTGCATATCCAATCCAACGGCAAATTTAATATCATTTTGCTGTTCAGTAATAGTAACACGTCATATTTTCTGTAGGTGTAGGTGGCAACAATCAATACAAAAATTCAAAACACTTATTTCTTCATAATATTTTATTATACTTACAAGTTACAAGACAAACAAAAGTTTTATTATATTTACATGATAGATGGATCAAATTTGATTTGAATACTTTTATTTGATTCTTTATAAAAATATATAGAACACTTTTGAAATATGTAACTTTTGGTTAACTATAGTGTTGAATTGACATCAAAATGAAGATGTGGGTTAGAGTTGCTTTCACTCATAGATGTTAAAACGTCATTAGTAGGATCTTAAATAAAATATGAAATGTGATGTTATTAATTTTCATAAAGAGATCAAATATGTCAATTTCAAGAAAACACGGCCGAGATATCCAAAAATTAGGGCCCTCAAAATTGTCAAACACTAGTTAGCTGGAGATGACTTTTTAAGAATTATTTAATGATTAATCAAAAATTAATTAAATAAATAAATGTTTTAATACATCAATAAAGTTATTATAGACGATTAATTGAAAATCAGTTAGACAAGTTGAAGATTTGTACAATGTTGGACAAAACTAACGCCGGCTGCGAACCGGGCCCCCATTGCCGTCCACATTTTGACAAGCAACAAACCTTCCCGATACAGAAAGTCAACGGTCCTTACCATTTTTGTCTTTTAAAAACAAGATAGTCGGTCCACATCACATAATATTATATATGTATGTATACACAAACTTGTATATGCACATTGTAATAATAATCGAGTCTATCTTGTTCCGAATTCAAAAAAAAATATGGGTTCCGATAATCTTCTCATGTTCTTGCTCTTCTCTATCTTTCTTGCAACCTCTGTTTTGATGTTGATCAAGAAACAGAGCAAGAACCTCCCTCCGGGTCCTAGGAAGCTCCCAATAATCGGGAACCTCCCCCAGCTCGGTTCCTTACCTCATCGTTCTCTCCGACACCTCTCTGCAATCCACGGACCAATCCCATAGAGGGAGCAACAAACTCTCAACCAAAAAGTAATGGTTGTACAAAATATACTAATAAGTATATGAAAAATTACATTATGAATAAACAACAAATGCTTAAATAGACTATGATATTCTGAATACGAAGAACCGATCTCAGATTGAAGAATTAAAAGAGAGAAGCCGGGTTAATCATTGATATAGATAAAAAGGTTGTCAATCTGGTAAGACTCAACCCAAAATGATTTTCAGGATTCCTTGATTGCAATGCGCTTCGACTTAATAAACTTCCGAAGCTTTGATTGAATAAGGTATGTGTTTTATTGGGAGGATGTTCCTGCATGATAGTTGATGAAGCCCTGATTCTTAGAGAAAGCAAGTGTCTCGACTGAGCCAACCGTCACATTGGGTTTCTTCATAATTATATTGGGTTTGTCTCTTTATCAACTAAAG
>JAYMTR010000074.1:0-10261 GCA_036897985.1 Geranium sanguineum | reverse complement strand
CCCAAGAGTTGAAATCCTCAGCTAAAGCAAAGAAATCAATCAATAAAGCTTAGTTGAAAACTTCGTTAACTCTTCTGGATTTGCTTTTGAGAAAGAGAAAGAAGACTCTTGTTCCTCTCATTAAGAGGAGGCATAGGCATAGGGATTGCCAGTCCATTGTTGCAGTTCATCTCTTCCAGTTGTTCCCTCTTCGCTATACGCTCGAGTAATAAATCCCTCTTTCAGAGAGTTGTGAATATAGGTGTTGACTTATAGACCCTAAAGCGTTGACTTTTTGTTGTTCCTGGAATATCCTTGGTCAAGAGATAGAGATTCCCAAGCAAACACCCTGTCCCATGGCCTGAAGGCTAACGTGTTGATAAACCTAGGGAAATCAAGGAACAAAGTGCATTCCAAAACCAGTCTTTGCCCTCGAACATTACGTTTCGTATCGCCCCCAAACAAGCCAAATCTTGAACTTGCTCATTGTTGTGATTAGACCGACCCCTGTTCAAACAATTAGGTAAAATACGACCCATGGTAATTACAGTATGTCGGAAAGAGGGGCAGAGTGAGTCAGAAAGAGAGGATTCAGAAACTGCCAAAGAAAAGATAAGACTCGAAGGAAAGAGGGTAATGCCGACGGTATGAATAGAAATACTTCGCTTTTCAATCCAAGGTTCGGAGACCTAGGGCTCGAAGAGCAAGGTTCGTTAGACTCTTTTCTTTGTCTCTTTTTTCTCCAGAAAGACCTCTTTTTGTAAGCTGGATAAGTAGTTTCCTTGGTCAAGATGCTAACGTGTGTCCTCACCTTGGCTAGTTCCTGGGGTTTGTTTGGCTAGGCTAGTTCCTGGGAAATCCAAAGAACAGGCAAGTTGCAGAAGAGAAGTGTGAACCTACGACATCGGGTTTCCTATCTGCTAGACAAATACGACGAATTGGACAGGTTTACTACTATGCTAGATGCAGCCGGGAGTAGATTGCTCACTTAGACAGGGATTAGATAGAGCACTTAGGTCTCCTAGTTCCCTTCTTTGGTTCTATTTATAGCTTGGGTGCTTGGTACGAATATGGTTCCGATGTTAGGAAGGGCAGGAAGAACAAACCTAAGTCAGATTATATATCTGTAAGTGGTATAAGGTGAGTCTCTCATTGGTCTTTCTCTACCAGCTAGAGCTTCGAAAGCAATCTCAACAAAACAAAAAAAGGAGAAATGGTCAAACTGTGAGATGACTGGGTATGAAAGTTCTTCCTTAGGCTCTCCAGCCCTTTCCTTAGCTGAGCTAAGCACATATTCTCTTTCGCCTTTGCGAGATGTGAGTGCATCGCTTTCAGGAGATGCAACTACTCTCTCTTCCCTAGCTTTCTGTCTCTTTGTCCTACCGATCCGTCAGAGGGAAAGACTGGTGAGAGTGAAACTACTGCTCAATTTATATTGGGACTATACGCTCTATTTACACTGGTTATAAAAACGACTGCTACGAAGGCTGAAACTAGATCGATGCGAACTACTATTCTCTAAGACATTTGGCATGAGACAGACGCTTCTAAGGTTATTGACTATTGGATGTTGCGCTTCAACAGGAAAGAGACTAAGGGAAGGAGGGAAGTTCAACTAGTCGATCTAGCTTTGACACACTTGAATGAGAAAGACCGAGAATTTTGTCCATTTGAAGCTGAACGGGATACCTTGTAAAGATCTTGCCCAATAGCCTAATAAAAGACATCTCACTGGATGTTGAAGAGGCAAAAGAGAGCCATTTCCAACACAGATTTGATCATTGCGGAGAAAAAGAGAGAAGATTAGACGGTCATGTGTGCCGAGGCACCTGTGTCAGGATACCAGGTAGAATCATCAAGTTGGTTAGGGCAGCAAGGGATTTCTTTATGGAACCAGCTGCAAGCGACGAAGAATGAGTTGTACAGGTGCGAACAAACAAAATTTACACCTTCCAGCCTTTTATGAAATAGCAAAACACAAGCCCCGTTCGCCACTTTTCAACTGAATTAGAGCACCCAGGTTTTTAGTAGCTCGACTTACAGGGCACCACATTTTCTAGGAGTAACCCAACTAACACCTAGGTATTCCATAACAGAGATAAACTAATCCACTAATACGGAATTCTTAGTACTCCGTACCAATCTCTCGGTCATACCAGTCTAAAGGAAGCTCTTTATAATAGTCGCGGACCATAACCATAAATGGCCTCAAAGTAACAGTCCTAAGATAGAAACCTAAGTCCTATCTAAAGCATCAGCATCTAACTTCGGAAAGCCCCATCAGCAAGACAAGTAACAACAGAGACAGAGAATAATGAGAAATAAATCCCTAGGGCAAAGACCAAGCAAGGCTCATCCATCCAACCAGCTACAGTAGACTTCCTTAACACAGGATCCCGCCACAGTCCTAGTACACTACCTAGCCTTGTACTCCTATCCTAAGAAAAGACAATACTTTAGTGACTCTAGATCTAACTCTACTATTTCTATATTTCAAAGGAAATCCCAAACTACATAGGAAGCTTTAGCAACCATAGGCTTAAATAATAATTCAATAGAAAAACTTATAGAAACAACAGATATCAACTTATCCGAGTAGATAGTTATCCCTAGCGGTATAGTAGGAACAAGAAATAGTTAGTAGCACCGGCAGCGGGCTCAACACAAGTATCATCAAAGGATCCTATCGAGGGAAGTAGCATCTACAATAGTGCACCCTTATACTTAGAATACTATATCTATAAATAAATAATGAAATCAAGACAAAGGATTAACGGGGCCCCTAACTAGTATCAGCTCAACACAAGAGAACGAGATAAATCAATCCCTAGGCTTCGGAGGAGATAAACCCCTAATATCTAAGCTTATCCAAGGACATCTAGCAAATAGGGGGGTAAAACTCGTAGAGTCCAACGGCATTCGATTACTATGGGATTACTGAACTCGACTGAAAAGGCCCTAGAGAGAACCAATCCATAGAGTAGAAAACAAAAAAGAAACCCTACGGAAACCAAGAACAAACAAGAAGACAGGGAAGCTTAGATAGATCAAGGTCTCAGAGGCCGGGAACGCCAGCAGCGCCAGTAGAAAGAGTCAAACCAAGCTCCTCATACAATGTCAAAGGCTATATCATAAGATAAGCAAACACCACCCTAATACTACGGATCGGGTCGTAACACATTTCCCTATATCCCAAGCGTAGTCCAGCATCAACATCATCCCTCGTCATTTTATCGTCTTAGGACGGGATCAAAGCACTTACTATCAACCCATCAACGAAAAGTACATACCCCAAGATACCCGCAAAGCCGGTAGTATACTTAGTTAAAAACACTAGGTCTAACGAACAAGGAAGAGTACTCAAAACAGTGATACCACAGCAGCATCGGCCTAACCCCTATAAACTATTCAAATTCTAAAAGAATTATCTAGACTAAGGAAATCTCTCGCTCTTCTTAGAGCTCTCTCTTCTCATAGAATAGTCAGGATTCTATTACAAGGAAAAGATAAATACATACCTCAGCTAAAGGAGACAAGACCCCATAAGATAACCACTAGCAGAGTCTAATCTAAGCAAATAGCTAGCTACAAGAGCTAAGATCTAACATTAAGAGTGCCGCAACAAAAACAAAAGGAACTACGTCCTTCCTCTTCGCAATATACTCAATATCCAGAGTCTTCCAGCTACCGTACCACAAGTAACACTTTCTTATACTCAATCTATAAGTCTCGAACCCCAGACCCCTATAATAAGCTAGAAAGGTCTATTATTCCAATCAAATACATCATCCTAAGAACTATTCCATCATCAAAAGAATATCCGGAAATCCCGAAAAAAGAAAGCCTAAGCTCACCGGTTCTTATATACTCGTCCTACTAGTACCGTTAATAAACCTAGGAAGAATCATACTAGCGTTTCTCAGAGATTTCCAGTTCCAGCATTAAAAGACAAACAAACCAAGGAGCAGAGAAGAGAAAGATCCATAGGAGATACCAAACATCAGGTCAAGTAGAAGGCTCTAGTCTTTTCAGAATAATAATTACTAGTTTAAGATACTATACAATCAATCGAATAATAATTACTAGGGTACGAGAAGCATAAGTGCCATCCCCCTACTGAAAACTAAGTAGAGGAATACAGATCTTATCCTCGGTATATAAGGAATAGTCTATTTAAGTAAGAATCGTCTATTATCGTCAGCTAGTCATAACGCTATCGGCTAGGGCATAGAGTAGATCACTCCGTTCCCTTAGAGACCTAAAGAAAGATACTCCGTACAACAGGCAGCCAGTCAGCTAGGAACCTAACAAAACAAGGACATAGCTTTTCAATCAACAAGGTACTCTATTAAAGGTCAGAACCTATCTCTCAACTCAGCCCATCGGCAAAAATAGCCGACATCAGCTCTGCCTAAAAAGGAAGCTCCAGCTTACTAAGGATACCCCACCCCCTATAGGCACCAGTCATTATACTCACTCATCCTTCAGTCAACCCCAGTCCAGCACTACAGCGCAATAAGCTAATACACAAAGAAAGAAAACAAGCAAAGAAAGAAAGGACACAGTAACATAGCTAAACAAAGTCCTAGTAGTGAAGAGCAGAATCCCAGGTCAGACAGGAGATTAGGGTTACGAATACTAAATAGTCCGAAAAATAGGGGAAAGACCCAGCCCTCCTTCGTCTAAGACCCAGCTCCTACCTCTCCGCAACAACCAGTAAAAAGATCTTCTAGCAAAAGCTATTAGAAAGAAGTCTAAGTGAAAAAACTACCCTCATAAGCTATATATCAACAAGAGAAAAAACAACCTAGGACAGTATACGTCATTACAGCAAGGACCTCCTATCCAACTCCTAGGAACAAGAGAACAAGAAGATGCTCACCTATCCCTCTTGGCATGGAAGGCTACCAAGAAAGTGTTTTTAGTAGCTTGGTTCGCGTAAGCTCAATGCTTAGGGCAGAGTTATGGCTTTACTCCTTCTTAATCTAGCATTGCTACTCTTCTGACTATGTATAAAATGGGACCAGACCGACAGCCCACCACTGGAACTTGCTTTGCTCTCGCTCTGCTCACTCCCACCTGTCTTCTTCCAACCATAGTAAACTTAAAGAAGGATCTTTCGGTTCACTACAGTTGGCACCTCACTGACCTTCTCGGCCAGTTACTCTAAGCTGGGGTCTCCGCCAGCTTTACCTTTCCCTCCCTCACAAAAAGCCACCCCCGCCCTGCTGAATAATAATTAGGGCTTGTTCAAAGAATGGGCTGTTAGCCCCGAGGTGCGAAAGACTTTCAAACATATTTGACAGATAAGCCAAATCATTCTCGTGGCCTGCCAGCAGATGGTCATCGAGGAGATCGTACGTACTCATTCCAGGTGGCAATACTACATGATGATTGTTCAATAAGGGTTCGATTAGTTTCTGAGTGATTTGTTCTTTCACCGTTTCGGCAACGGATTCGCTGACTCTCTCTTGAAAATTCTCGTGACTAATACCGAATGGGTTACTAGGGGTTGCTGGCCGAAGTCGAGCTACCCTCCACCCAGCCAAAATCCACAAGAAAAGAGGAAAGACAAATCCCGGATTCCGGGAAAGCTCCAGTAGAAAATTTAAGACAATGTCGGCTAATTGGTTGTTCATCTTGGTGACTCAAACTATCTAGATTTATTACGACCAGCGCGGTTGTTCGTATTTCATTTTGTTCTTCCAAGACAAAGTTAGGCACTGAGTTACTTACGGAATCCAAATAAGACTTAGGTTTTCTAACCAAGAGATGGAACAACTGGGACGGACTCCATATACAAATCTGACTCTCTGAAAAGAGGGGATTATGAAACTCTCTGACTTCGCGGATTCGCGGCAATGGAGTGATCCCTTTCTCTTGTCTAATGGCATAATAGTCTATGTTACTCACTGTGGGTTGCTAACTTGGCTAAGGAAGTTTTGTCTTGAAAATATTTCCTAAGGATCTGTTTCAACTTTATTCTAAATAGGTTTCCTGGCAATTTCTTTAATTCCGATATTCTAGCCTTCTTGCTAACTTTAATAGCATTACCATACCCATGAGCAAAGGAATAGTTAGCATCCGAGAAGATATTCCATTGATGGAACAGTTGTTTTAGCTAGATTTGACTTCGTTTCCGTATCTTTTGCTAAAGAAGAAACCCTAGCATTGGTTTTCCAAGATGCAAGAGTAAGAAGGCGCTCCTAGTTGAGCCTGGGAGAACGTGGGCTTTAAAAACCTTATGTCGTAGGTTCAAGTCCTACAGAACGTTACTTCTTCTTCTTAGGATAAGGAAAAAAAGAATCTCGTGTGGAGGTTGATGGTATCTCATTTACTGACTGTGGATATTACCTTGGCTAAGGAAATTGGTATTGGATAAGTTGAAAAAGCGTTATTCTTCTTTTTCCGATAAAATTGATGAGCGGAGCCCTTGTTCTATAATCTAAAATTCTCACGTTCGGGTACAGGATAACCTAAAATAGAGAATCTAGTGAATGCATCTTTTGTTTTTCCTTTCAAATCCTGTACCAAAATTCCCTAGAGAAATAAATCCTTTTGTTTTCCTGCTTTATAGAAGGCAAAACTATATTTATAGGTTCGTAGTGAAGAGAGTATCCTAAATAAAGGAAGTCAAAGGAAGCTAAGTAGAATATCGCTTTTACTAGAAAAATAGAAAAAGGGGGTTTCGATGAGAGTTCACTGATGAATGTGTTTTTCATAACTCAAATTCAGATCTGGGATTAATTAAGCATGAACAAACGAAATCATATCCAATTTTTGATGACGAAGGATCTAGCTTGGGAAAATAAAATATATCTATATGTTGTGATTAGATGAGAAGAACTAATCCATCTATCTAAAGTGATTGCTTAGAGCCTTTTAAAGCTATTTTCTTTCCATAAGCACCAGTGTCCTCATTAATTCTTAGCTTTGTTCGCAGACCAAGTATCCTAACTTTGGTTTATCCGAAAATGGACTTTTGTTTAGGAATAGAACTGTCACTTAACTCTTTTGTTTACACTTCATTTTATAAAACTGGATCAGCAACAGCAAAGATTTATTACCCAGAGGGCGGGTGCTAAACAAGAGAAATCTAGATTAAGACACGGTAAATGGAATTAGAACCTGGTTTCCTATTCCTTGATATTTCCTAACGTTTTTCCCCCTGAGTTCCACTCGGCTATTCTCAGCTCAGTCAGTTTCCAATTCTTAAGTCAATGCAGGCTGCCATGTATGGTCCTCCTTGCCCGGTGGGTCCGTCTTAAAGGAAAGCCAAACTAGTTAGGCTAGACGAGTTTCTCGACCCTGAACCTCAACTGAATTCTGAGCATATCGGAATCCAGCTTAAGAATCTAACAAGTGATAATCCAACACTAGCGTTTCCTTTTTCTCAACTAGGATTGGTCTCTTTAATCAATCTAGGTAGGCTGACTCTTTTTTCGGTATGATAACAAAACTTCAAGCTCATTATGATATATCGATGAGGAACTAGACTCCTTCAGTTTTCATTCTTCTAACTAGTTAGTTCAGGGCACAACTGGACTATTCCCAGCATCCTTATTTCCTTCCTTTTAAAGTAACCAAGTTAGGCTTCGTATGGGAGGAATTTATTGAAGCTTCCATAATTTTACCAGTTAGGCTAGCCATTTCCCTCGTAAAACTGATTCTTAAATCAAACAAGTGTCTTTAAACCAGTGTGCAGATGCATGGAGGAACAAGCTTCTAACACCAATCGGTAAGATTTAGAATGCTACTTATGGATGTATTTCTCTTGCGATTTGACTCCTCCCATCTGAATATCTGTATTTATCTTTTTTAGTTTCCTTGGTCAAAATGTACAAGGGCCACAGTCCTTGGTTTTGATCTCTTCGGAGGATTGACCTTTGAGTCTTAGGTAGCGATCTTTCTTTCTTCTAGTGCTTTCTTTGATTTGTTTCTTTCTTTCTATAAGCGATTTCATTCCCGAGCAACTCACCTTCGGTTTCCAAGTGAGCTAGACCTTCTTGCTTCCTTTCCTCATTTATGGGTATTCCTACACCTTTTCTTTTAGGTACTCTCGCACCCATCCGCGACTCTCCGCTCACTAGTAGTCCTATCTATCCACCTCTCCAGACACAAGTTTGAGTTTCTGATTCATACTCCCTTAGGCAATCTCTCGGTTCTGTCTTTCCAACTGCCGGGGAATCTCTTCCAACTGGTACGAGAAGCATAAGTGCCATCCCCCTTCTTCAGGTCAGGGCACTAGCTTAAGACATAGATTAGAGGAACTCGCTGAACTAGAAAGGTACCAGTTGCGGGAACAGGTAGGAAAGCTAGGTTTCATTGTTTCTCTGCTGAGGCCAGTCAGTCCAGAGATAAGCACACTGAAAAGAAAGCACTAGCGTGATGCTTAACACATTTTCCGGTTTGTCTGATTGGATTGATGAGCAGGCCTTCGGGCCTTTGATAAGGTATTCAATCCTTTCTTGTGAGTTGGTTCCTGAGGTTCCGGTTTCGAACAGTGGTTGTACAGGGCCCGATTCCAGTGGTTTTCGTCATAATGAATTATCGTGTTTTTTCGATTAGATTGATGAGCAGTTCTCGTAAGGAGAGAGCAGGTATAGATCTTCTTCTTTGTTCTCTTCTGATTGGGTTAGGATTAGGGAGAAATACCCTGGAAAGGAAGCAAGTACCAGGAAAGGAAGCTGGGCAGGAGAAAGGAAAGCAAAACCCGTTTATTGAATACCGAAGTCCGTGGGTGAAAATTACCTTACCCACCAACCCTCTTTCCCTCTTTCTTCGAGTTTCTGAATCCCCTATCTTGTCTTGACCAAGGATTTCTTTCCCAATCAGAGAAGTCTTCATTTCAGTATGCCAAGTCATCTGTCTGTCTTTCTTGTTCGATGGAGAAAAGCTAGTGACCCAGGCTGTATAGCGGTTATCACTTCAGCCTAAGATCGTACAAGAATGCATTGGATGGATGCCCGGGAGACACACACACGCGATTGTCCCTTATCTTTGGTAGTCAACTTCGATCTTTTTACTCCGTATATAGGAGCAGTCGGTTTGTAACCAATTGTTCGGTTTCCGAGCTAATCAGACTCTCCCTGTTAAACTCATTGGACACTCAAAAAGGTGGTACCGCTAAGGACGCTTTCAGAGGCGAAAGGCCATGGGGAATACCCTAAGTAAGGGACATGAGAGGGAAGCAGCACCAAAGATGTTTATGGGACCTTGGTATTCCTACTTTGGTCAAGATGTCCTAGCGTTGTTATGCCCCTAGGTTTTTCAACTGTCCTTTTCCTTGCCACCATAAACGCAGAGAAACCCGACTTTTTAGAGTTCGGTTGTTCGCCGATTCAAGTGGAGAGAAGGTCATCTCTTTTGCTATCGGTGACGTGGGCTTCTTCTTCAAGGGTTAAAGCCAATTCAGGGCTGCAGCGAGCCGACCGGCGATTGGCTTCAAATGTGGGGTTCTGTCTTACCAAGCTCGCTGCCGATCTGTATACCGTGATGCGTACACTGACAGTTTTGTCTGCTCAACTCATATCGGAGCAAGAAAGAGAAACTACAGGAAACTAGTAGACGTTACGCTCTTCCCTAGCAGCCAGATAGATCTAATGGTTCAGTCCTATCTTGTTAGAACCCTACAGGAAGAAACTGACTCAGGTATCTGTACTGACAGGTAAGGGGCTGGAGTCCGAATCGGGTAGGAGGTAGCTGGCAAAGGAAGGTTTGGAGATGTTAGCTTCGGAAAGGAAAGGTTAGCTTCGGAAAGAAAGAAAAGAAAGGAAAGAGAAAGCTTGACCGCATCTTCCACTTGTTCGCAGACCTAGGGTCTTTAATCCTTGGTTCTAAAGAAAAGACCTAGTGTTGGTAGCGAGATTGACTCGGCCATAGCTCAAACCTCACTCGACCCATTTGTCCTAGGACAAAGTGCCCTAGCGTAGGGAATACCTAGGATTTGATCTAGCGTGTAGGAATACCTAGGTAACCGCTCTGGGGAATTAGTTAAGAAAGAAAATAGCTAATAGAATCATGAAATTGCGTATATAATTGCGTATATAATAAGTCAGATCGTAAGCTAGTTGTTCCCTCTCCATCCGCTCTGAGAGTTTAAGAATCCTCTCCATAAGAGTGTCAAATAGAACCTAGCCATGGAGCCAACGGCCCTAGCGTTGATAAACCAAAATGCCCTACCTAGTGTGTTCTCACCATGGACTTTAGCCCTAGCTCCTAGGCTAGCAGACAAAGGTTTTTATCCAAATAGGCAGGTATGAAAAGAGAGTGAGCCAATCCA
>JAYMTR010000073.1:0-10286 GCA_036897985.1 Geranium sanguineum | reverse complement strand
TCTGACTGTAACGTCGAATGTTCTTTACATTTATTACTTTATGAGAGTGTAAAGTCGCAGCTTCTGACTGTAACGTCCAATGTTGTTGACATTTATTGCTTCTTTAGAGTGTAAGGTCGTACCACGTTACCGTAATGTCGAGTGATTGAGGGTTATTCCAAAGTTTGAGAGTGTAAGGTCGCGGTTTCAGACTGTAACGTCGATATTCCACCCTTGAAGACCATGACGATGAATAATGAAAACGTTGATGTAAACGACCTGAATATTATCGGGTCAGGTAAGTACTGTCTCCCTTCTCTATTTGAGAAAGTTTGATGTTAAACTGATTGAATCCCCACAAGCTCAATTTCTCTCCCTGCAGAGTCAGCGTCGTTGACTTCTTTCGATTCGTATTTCAAAAGCTTTTTCGATGGCAGTAACCTACACACAGGTATACTACCTAAAGATAACGTCATAACCCATACCTGTAATGTCATAGAACATTACTGTAATGAGCTTATACTTGACTGTAACGTAGTTTTATAAAACATTATAACGTATAAATTATTACGTCATACCACATAGTTGTAAAGTCTGTGAATCAGACTGTAATGTCCTGGGGCCTGACTGTCCTGGTGCCTGACGTCATACCACATAATTGTAAAGTCTGTGTTTCGGACTGTAATGTCTTGAGTATTAACTGTAATGTCATGAGTCCTGAATGTAATGTCCTGCTGAACTTTGTCGCAGATGATGTTGAAACACAAACAGACACGCACATCGGACTGGACGAAATGGCCGATGACTGGTGCAACATTGATGACGCTCACGCGGAGGGGGATTTTCCTGCAGGGGAGGTGGTCACTGGCGATGACAAACCTGTTGTTGGTATGGTGTTCAACACACTGCGAGAAGGAATAAAGTTCTACGTCAACCATGCGACTAAATCTGGATTTGGCACACGCCTTGGCACACAAAGAGGAACTGGTGACAGAATCCTACTCAAATACATTACATGCAGTAGGGAGGGTGTTGCGAAAGAGTTCAGAGGAACAAGAAAACGACAAACTATAACGAGGCGATGTGGCTGCAAGGCTATGATCAGCTTCAAACTGCACCCGCGTACTGGGGAATACTTTGTGGCAAAGATTGATTCAGACCACAACCACAATTTATACGACGCCCATGATAAAGAGTATGCAAAGGCAGCAAGGCGTATGACGGCAGCGCACAAGAGGTTTATGATGACGTGCCAGAGGAATGGAATGGGACCGTCTGCTACACACAAAATGTGCAGTGCATTTTTCGGTGGTCGTGCTAGTGTCGGGGCATCACAGGTGGACTTCAAGAATTTCAACAGGGACTTGAACATGCTCATTGGAGATAGTGACGTTCAAATCATCATCAATGCCTTCCAAACTAAAATGGATGCGAACGTCGATTTCTTCTACGCGTACGAAGCAGACACAAAAGGGAAGTTGACGAGGCTGTTTTGGTGTGACAGGCAATCACGCATTAACTATGACCGTTATGGCGACAGCATGTCGGTTGACGCAACTTACGACACAAACAAGTAACTGACATTACACTGTTAATACACGACTTTACACTAATTTGAACACACATTACAGTCGTTTATATACACGTTACAGCCTCCGTTTTCCTAACGATTTTGTGGCAGGCACTCGCTACTGTTTTACCACATTACTCTCTCGTGTAACTGACATTACACTGTTAATACACGACTGTACACTAATCTGAACACACATTACAGTCGTTTATATACACGTTACAGCCTCCGTTTTCCTAACGATTTTGTGCCAGGTACTCGCTACTGTTCTGTCCGTTCACAGGACTTGACAATCATAACAGGTGCATCACGTTCGCAGCGGGTTTGATATCAAAGGAGGATGCGTCATCGTACTCATGGCTGCTGCGCCAATTCATGCATGTTATGAAGGAGAAGAAGCCACAATACATCGTCACCGACCAAGACCGAGGCATGAAGAAGGCCATGGAGGATGAATTACCAGACGTCACACACAGACTGTGTATGTGGCACATAATGGATAAACTCGCGCAGAAGGTAACATTACACTCGTTGTGAACGACATTATAGTCTCATATCAAGACATTACACTCCCATTCAAGTACATTACATTCCTGTTTCAGGTCGGGAAGCACCTGGTTCGGGATACTCCCTTCTTCAAAAGGTTGCACTGTATTGTTTGGTCAACCACGATAGACGTGGAAACCTTTGAAAGAACGTGGTGGGAAATCCTGAAAGAGTTCGGATTGGAAAACCACGATTGGTTGGATGGCATGTACAAAATCCGGGAGTCGTGGATCCCGGCGTTCTTTGCCGACGTGCCTATGGGGTACCTCATACGCACTACATCAATTTCTGAGAGCCAGAACAGCGCATATGGGAGCTCCTTTAAGAAGGGTTACACGCTGACGCAGGTATGAAATTATAACGTCATTCAGACATTACAGTACTATGCATGGACATTGTACTCTCCGTATCTGACGTTACAGTCCTACACATGGACCTTCCACTTTGCATTCTTTCTACAGTTCATGTGGCTGTTTGATGATGTACTAGCCAGGCAGCGTGATAAACACAACCGCGATACAATGACTTACTCTGAAGCGACTATGCCTACGTCATTCGTGTTCGACCTCCAGAAATCGTGTTGGAAACTGTACACAAGGCCAGTGTTCGAGACAGTGCAAAGAGACATTGTTGAAGGACTAACAAAATGTCGGCTGACCTCAATGATTCCAGGCGAACATGGGCTCACTTGCACGGTTATGAATGCCACCGAAGAGGTCTTCACGGTTGTAAAGACGAATGCAGGTGACCAATTTCAATTTCAATTACACACATTACAGTCACTTAAACTGACGTTACAGTCATGAGTTATGACTTTACAGTTATTGATTATGCCCTTACTCGTGACAATGCAGGTGAACACTTTACGTGCAGCTGCGGGTGGTTTGAGGGTTATGGGCTAATATGTCCACATATTTTTTACATCTTGTACCTGCGTAACATTAAGGACATTCCGCCGACGTTGGTGAACCAGAGATGGTGTCGCGAGGACGAGGATATGTCTGTAACCTTCGCACCGGCTGGCGGGAACAACGCCGCCATCGGGCTATTAAAGATCAGACTATGGTCGGCGACGCAATCAGTAAGTACCGACCCAAGGACATCACAGGAACTGATGGAATCTGTTGTTTCATTCATGGAATCCCAAGTCGTAGAGGAAGCCGAAGCTACGATGGAGTCGATCACCGGTATCACACTTCCACCAACAGTGATGGTTCAACTACCAGCCGTCACCTTGAAGAAGGGCCAGCGTAGGAAAGTTGGAGAAAGGGAGAAGGCCATAGCCATTGCGAAGGAAAAAAAGGCTAGGGAGCCAAAAACATGGTGCAGTTTCTGCATGATCAAGGACCACCATGATGCACGCAGCTGCCCATTGAAGATACAACAAAGAAAATTAATTAAGGAGGCTGAGAAGAAGAAGTCCGTGAATGAAAGCATTGTCAAAAGGAAAAGGGGGAGGCCGCCAAAGACGAAGGAGTGACATTACATTCCTAAGCTCGCACATTACACTCATACAGTGGGACCTTACACTTTTGTGGTTGAAACCGACTCCGTACTTGAACTATATAAAACATCCTACTCTGTATTGTCCACATTATTATGAGGTAATGTTAAGTCGTATAACTGTAATGTCGATCATTATAAGTGTAATGTCTATCTGTATGGTCTACAATATTATGATGTAATGTTAAGTCGAATAACTGTAATGTCGATCATTATAAGTGTAATGTCTAACAATAGAACTGTACTATTGAACATGGTATAACAAGTCCAACATTCGAACTGATACAAGAGTTTAGAATGTGATAGTCATTTAAATATTATATGTCGACCATTATAAGTATAAGTTCTAACAATATAACTCTAGTAAGTACCATGGTTAAACAAGTGAAACATTCGAACTGATACAATAGTTTAGAATCTGATCTTACAGATGCTAACCAATCGTCTGTGCTGGAACATTACAACTGTACACACACAGACGATTGGCTAACATCTGCTTGATCAGACTCTACCTAAGTCTCTTCTTCATAAGTGTATATTGAAGAAAAAGAATGTCCACAGATGAAGAAGAAGAAAAATGCAAATACAATAAGGGAGAAACCTTTCTTATATAGCGGTTGTCGATAACCCAATCTGTTCTAAAAAAACGCATGGGTTGAAATGATGCAAATTTGAAAAGAAGATTTGCAGATCTAGTCATTAATGTTCTGTTTCGGTATTCGCAAAAATGCAGGGAACTGTTAAGACAAACATTCGCACTGTAACTATATAAAACATCCTACTCTGTATTGTCCACATTATTATGAGGTAATGTTAAGTCGTATAACTGTAATGTCGATCATTATAAGTGTAATGTCTATCTGTATGGTCTACAATATTATGAGGTAATGTTAAGTCGAATAACTGTAATGTCGATGTGTAGCATGTTGATGGAAACTGTAATGTCGATGTGTACCTTACACGTGTAACTGTAAAGTCGAATAAAGTATAGCATGTTGATGTGATGGAAATTTGAAATACAGATTTGCAAATCTAAGCATTTAATGTTCTGATATGCTATTTGCCAAAATCTTTTGTTTTTCCATATTCATCTACTTTACATTTAATGCTCTACTTTACGTTTAATGCAAAAGATATGACAATCGAAATTGGTAACCCTTTTGTCTGACAAATTACCACATGTCACACCACTAAATTACCACCTGTTATGTCATCGGTCATTGGTAATCGTACTTGTTATATGAAACTGTACCAACAAACATCAGAATATTGTACTTCTCCAACCAATCTCAAAATACGATAATATGTACTTGATTGCAATCTCAAAATACGATTGCAATGAACGAAAGTTAATGTCAATTCAATTACAACTTAAAATCTTTCAAATCTTTCTCGGGGTTCTTCCAAGTTGCCCATAGACGACATTCTTCGATTACCCTGTTCCGCGCGGTGTTCCCAGACCACATGACCAGTTTGTAGAGTATCCGCACGCGCAACCTTGCCATCTGGAGAGAGAGCTGCAACAAACACAAAAAAATGTAACTATATATAAACTGTAAAGTCCTACAAAGAAACTGTAAACTCCTACAAAGAAACTGTAAACTCCTATAAAGAAACTGTAAAGTCCTATATGGAAACTGTAAAGTCCTATATGGAAACTGTAAAGTCCTATAAAGAAAATGTAAAGTCCTATATGGAAACTGTAAAGTCCTATATGGAAACTGTAAAGTTTCATTCGAAAACTGAAGTCCTAATTGAAACTGTAAAGTCCTACATGGAAACTGTAATGTTCATTTTGGAAACTGAAAAGTCCTACATGGGAACTGTAATGTTCGATTTGGAAACTGAAAAGTCCTACATGCGAAATGTAATGTTCCATTTGGAAAAGTCCTACATTGAAACTGTAAAGGCGTAATTGAAACGGTCAATTCCTAACAATAACTGTAAAGTCCAAACTAATAACAGTAAAGTCTTAACTTGTAAATGTAATGTTCATAGATTACCTTCTTCACGCCACCATGAACCTTGGCATTCTGAAGGGTGTCATTCCAGTACCGACGCCCTCTATAAGCCTCCATGTGCCACATCACAAAAACGCCGCAGTCATGGTCTGTAAGTCTGTGAGCCCATGGAACAAATAGCCACTCGGGTGTTTTGTTCCTGAAGATCTCGGCCAGCGGAGCACAGTTCTGTTCCCAGTATCTCACCAGGTGATCCCTCTGTAACGTACATGCTCAGATTACACACAGTAATCAAAATGTAGTAAGCAAGTATTGTGTGTATAAGTTCACGAACCATGTCAGTTGGGGTTGTCTGGTATTTCATCTCCATCGTGACTCCTTCGTCTGGTGGTGTAAGGTTATCAACGATGTAGATGGCCTCTGATTTCACATCGAAGAGCATCACCCAAAAATGATCGTGCTTCCGCATGGGAACAACTATCTGCATTGTTAATTCAAATAATTGTAATGTCCACCGTATAACTGTAAAGTCTATATTTCAAACTATAAAGTCACAAATTGGAACTGTAAAGTCTATATTTCAAACTGTAAAGTGATAAATTGGAACTGTAAAGTCTTTCTTTCAAACTATAAAGTCATCAATTGGAACTGTAAAGTCTTTATTACAAACTATAAAGTCATACATTGGAACTGTAAAGTCTATATCTCTGCATAATATGCTTACCACGGAAGCCTTTGCAAGCTTCAACCCAGGTTGTTGGAAACAGGCTTTGATTGCGTTGTCCACTACCTCCTGGCGGTACTCTGTCTGGCACATCATAACCTGCAAAAGTTGTTCAGTACAATTAGAATTCCAATTGTTACTGCAAAGTCCTAACTTAAAACTATATAATGACAACTGTAAACTCATAAGTTATAACTGTAAAGTCCTGTCTTGACACTGTAATAATAATTTATATACTTACACATGGGTACGTGGTCATGTACACTCTGTAGGGCAGTTGTTCATCCTTGTCGTATTTCTCCATGCTATTCAGGTAATAAGCCCATGTGTCCACAACACTGACGTCAACATCTGTTTCAACCAGCATTGATGTGCCAGCGTCCCGGGTAATAGCCGCAGTAAAGTCAGCATTCATGAAGATGAATTGTTCCTCCTCATTGTACCCCGGTTGAGTAGGCCTCGACATCGTGACGTAGTCGTACAATGTATTCTCGGGAAAATCTATTTCCCTGACAAAGTTTGTACGCCGAGTCGCCTCCGGGGACAGCAGCACCTGCGATGTCTGCTGCAGCCTCTTCCCCTCAAGTGCTGCCTCCTCTAGACCCACTGCTCCACTGACTACGGCCTTCTTCTTGTCCTCCTTCTCCTTCTTGTTCTCCTTCTTCTTCTTCTCCTTCTTCTTCTTCTGCTGCTGCGCCACCTCCAAATCCCTGCAAATTGCACGCACATTCTGCATGATCTCTTCGTGCCCTCCTTCATCACTTGCGTTTTCTCCAGGTGGAGGCATTACCTGCAGATAGTACGAAATTGTAATGTCCTGTAATGAAATTGTAATGTGATATACTGAAATTGTAATGTGGTCGAATAAATTTTAATGTGAAGTAATGTCTTTACTTAAAATGTAACATGCGTTACTGACACTGTAATGTGTCACTGGAGTTGTAATGTGTTATTGACACTGTAATGTGGTTCAATGGAGTTGTAATGTCATGGCATCAAATTGTAATGTTACCTCGTGTGCGTGCTCCTGGTCCTGAGGGACAGTGGTGGTGGCATCATCTTCTGCGGGCGGTGGCGGGGGCGGGGGGGCAGTGGGAGCGGCTTCTGCATGAGGGGACGCAAGCGGGACATTGCCATCTGAGAACAATTGGGTCAGCCCGAGGCTGAATGATGGCACGTCCGCTGCCTTCTCCTTGTCAAATTGTTGTTGCAAGAACAACATGGTGGACTTCACCTCAGGGACCTCAAACCATGGGTCCTCCAGAAAGCAGACAGCCTGGGATGTCCCGACACCCTCCTCAGCATTAGGGTACACCCTCTGGTAAATCGACTTCAGCTCCCCCACATCCAGCATTAAGCGCCTATAAGCCGACGCCAACTTGTTGAACCCCTACACATACATGTAATGTCATACTCTGTAGGTGTAATGTGATATCGAATGACTGTAACGTGACACAATAATTAAAGTTTCGGTGTTACCTCTTTCCCTGTGTCTACCTCCTTGCTCGCCACTGGTATCTCCTCAGCATTCCTCTCTTCACACCCAACAATAACATCGTCGTGGGGGCTTGGGGCACAGTCAATCCCCTCGACCCCCCTAGAGTTCCAAAAAACAGGTCTGGGTAATCTACCCACTATGCTACCATGACCAAAGGCGTTCCTCCTCCTCTCCAACCTCACCCTCTGCAACATCTCCTCGTTGGTCCATCCATTCAACGCGGGCCACGTCCTCTCCCTCTCTTTGTCCTGGAAAACAGTCCTGTCCAGGTAGAATAGCTGAAATCAACAATTCAATTGTCAGTGTAAAGTCCATACATGAGACTGTAACGTCTTGCTTTTTGTCTGTAATGTCACAGTTTAAGACTGTAATGTCCTTCTTTGTGACCGTAATGTCATAACTTTTGGCTGTAATTTATATGAAAATAAACACTTACAGCCATGAATGCAATGGGACCACCGTAGTACTCTCCCCCGAGCTTCTCCCGAGCCTTGATTATACCCGCCTTCACCGCTTGGCACCAGTTGTACTGGTACGCTTGATCAGGTCGGTGGATCACCTGATCGTAGAACGATTGGTTGGCGAACCTACCAGTACCGTGGTACACGAAGAAGGTGGCGACCGCCACAAGAAAGTTCCTTTTGAACTGAACCCCACCGTGGGGGAAGCGGCTGAACGACTCGAGCACGGTATTTATGTGCACGGCGTAATCTACGCTACCGTGGGAGTCCCTCCATTGCCTCAGCTCCTCGGTCGGGTCGGGGGATTTTGTCACGAAGACAATTTTTTCTGACCCCATGGGTAGGCCCATCGTGGCTTGGACGTCCTCGTTCTTGACCTCAATCTCTCTCTGGTCACTGAGCCGCAGGACAACTCGGGTGTCAAGAAAGGCTTCTATCAGCCACCGAGCAAAGTCCTGGGGTATGGACCGAATCTGCAGGTCCAAGAGGTCTCCAAACCCCATCTCCATGACGTCCAACCTCTGGTGCTGGGTAAACTGTTGGATGGCTTGCACAAACTTTTTGGGCGATCCCCGGCAGACCAGGGAGCCCTTCCCGCTCCTATGCTTCTGGACGGGGGCCTTCGCCTTCCCCGCAGCTTTATTCTGGACGGGGGTCTTGGCAGTCCTCTTCTTCGACGCAATGAAATCGTCAACGGAGTCACCGTCACCCGCATCTTCCCTGGGCCTCTTACCCCGAACTCTAGCTAGTCTTGCAGCTGCCGGTGTGGCTTGTGCAAGAGGGATATGTGAGTCGAACCCGGTATTTACAGATTCGGACGCTGGAAAACAATACACATTGGTCAAAATCTCATTGTAATTTCTTACCATATAACTGTAATGTTCATATTGGAGATTGTAATGTCAGCTACTGTATCTGTAAAGTCTTACGTCGAAACTGTAATGTCCATATATAACACTTTCAAATCGTATATCGAAAATTTTATGAACTAATCATATTTACAAACGTTATTCCGTATAAAATCATATGGGGTCGAAACCGGTGTTTGCGGATTCGGACGCTGGACTTAAATACGCAGTGGTCAAAATCTCACTGTAATGTCCTACCCTACAACTGTAATGTACATATTGAGCACTGTAATGTCTGTTATTGTACACTGTAACGTCTTAGGTCGAAATCTCACTGTAATGTCCTATCCTATAACTGTAAAGTCTTATATATAACAATATAAAGTCGTATATCGAATATTTTATGAACTAATCATATTCCTTGCTCATTATTTCGTATAAAATCACATATCTGTAACATTAATGTCCATGCATGTAACTGTAATGTCGAAACTTGTAACGTTAATGTCCTAAAAGGTAGTGTCCATGCTTTGCAGCCTTATGTTGTGACTGTAAAGTCCTATGTTTTGACTGTAACGTTCTAGGTTTTGACTATACAAACTCATGTTATAACTGATATTTACCGCCGGCGACGGATGCCTCCGACTCCATTGAACTCTCAACTCTTCTACCCTTGGCCATTGTTGTCTGAAACATCAAAACCCTAATTTAGTTCTTCAACAAGGTATATACAAATCCACAACACGTATGTCTAGCAGGAATCAAAACTTACATACCACTTTGTATTCTGACACGTCCGAAGATTACAGAAAGTTTTGAGGATTGGTACTCTCTGCCTTTCGAGCTCTTTTCTGTCGACTTCTGATTCCTTTGATCTTCTGAACTTTTGGTAATGAGCAAGGAAAGAGATAGAAAGTGCCTTTTCAGGGTCAGTTGAAAAGGTTAACGGAACAAAGACCAAATTACCCTCACGGAACCGCCCACTACCCACTAACGTTAGTGGACGGAGCGCGTTTCCACGTGTCAACATCCCGTTCACTCCGCGAAAATTAACGGGTGGATGCCAAGTTCGGACGTATTCGGACATTTGGAATATTTGCACCCGAACCACATCCTATATATATATATATATATATATATATATATATATGATCTTTTAGACAAATAAATTTTATTTATCAACCATTTATATAATT
>JAYMTR010000072.1:0-10325 GCA_036897985.1 Geranium sanguineum | reverse complement strand
ATGTTAAGTGTGGGGTGGTTGATAAGCGAGAATTTCTTGAATTCTCGCAAGTCAAATCTCCTCATTTAACCCCATTTTCGTCCCATTTTAGGTAGTTTTAGAGTCATTAATACCCAATTGAGCTTAATATGTGTTTGTGGTGAAATTATAGGAAAACAAGTCATTTCGAGGCATTTTGGAGCAAAAAGGAGCTCGGGAGCAAAACCGAGGACGAGCCGAGATGATTTGGACAGCGCGATCAAGCTATCTTGCGAGCACCATATCTTCTACATACGGAATCCAAATTGAGAACTTCTTGAGCCTAAATTGAAGAGGAAGA
Organism: Geranium sanguineum; assembly: GCA_036897985.1. NCBI lineage: Eukaryota > Viridiplantae > Streptophyta > Magnoliopsida > Geraniales > Geraniaceae > Geranium > Geranium sanguineum. The sequence goes on along the minus strand of JAYMTR010000072.1, from coordinate 10,006 downwards.
AACAAAGAACATTTCTCATGAAGGAACTTTTCTCATCGGAGGTCTGGAAGAGGTCGAAAACGGCGCCGGAAGAGGGGCTGCTCACCAGAAATTGGGCTAAACTGGACCAGTCTGAACCGGACCGGTCTGGACTGAACCGGTCGCGATTCTCACCAACAAAACACGATTTTCAGTCATTTTTTGGGGGAGAGAAGATAGGATCGGATTTCTTAGGGTTAGGGAGGCCAAAAGCTCTCAAGGGAGCACACCCATTCCTTGGGAGGGAGAGAAAAGCTCCATTAAAGAGGTTTTGGATAGAGAAAAGCTTGAAGAGGAAGGAGCTCAAGGTGGAGAAGCCATTGGAGGACAAAAGCTTGAAGGTGAAGAGCTTGGAACCAACCATTTGGAGTGGGTATTGTGATTTCTACTTAGTTTTGCTTAGATTCATAGTTTAGATTGAAGATTTGACTATTGGTATGTTGATTTGATGATATTGCCTTTTTGGGTATTGTGTTGTTCATGAGTGATGGACATGAGTTCTTATATTGCTATTTTGATATTGTGTTGTTCATGAGAGATGAACTAGTGTCTTTTGATAGTGATTGTGGATTTATTGAGAACTTGTGAAATTTAGGTTTTGATTGTTCATGGATTTGCTTGGATTATTTTATTTTTGTGTTGATATGTTGAAGATGGTTGGCTAAATTAGCAACTTGGGGGATTGGGATTAAGGGGATTAAGTGGGTTTTGAGTTAATTGCATGCTAGCTAATTAGGGGAATTAATCTAGGGCTCTAATCATGTATCTTAATGCTTAACCTCCCGGGTAGGCTTGGTTATGATTTAATCTAGGGAGAGAGGCTCGTAGAGCAATTGACCTAGGTGGATTAGAGCGATTAGGGGTTGTATTTACATTTTTGCCCAATCGGGAAGAATGGATACAATTTAATGCCATAAGTGACCAACATTGAAAGCATTTCAAATTCTAAGATTCCTAAGTCTAGTTAATTAACCTAATTTTGATCGAGTTATGGTTAATTGAATTAGTCCCTTAACGGCCTCTTAGAGTGGGTTTTGGGTAGAATCGAATTTGATAATACCTAGATGAGTTTTAAACATCCTTAATTACGACAAGTGCAATTAACCTAGATCCCACGACTATTCCCGACATCCCGATCATTTCCCCAAGTTTTATCAAGTCTTGACATATTTGATAATTGCATAATTTTGCTTGCTAGTATTGTAGTTTCATGTTTGTTAATTGTTAGTAGTTGGTGATTGATAATTGTAGGTTTTGAGATTGCATGATAGTTTACATTTAAGGATTTTTCAACACACACAACCTTTTTATCGCTAGAGCCCGACTTAATTTCTCGGTAATTTCACACTTAGCGCCCACTAGCTTCGCTTCTCCGAGGGATCGATAACTCGGGCTTAAGAAAGCCCAAATATTACTTGACGACCGGTGCACTTGCCGTGCAATCGGGAGCGAGAACTCTCGCGAGAGATTTTCTCCCGTCAAGTTTTTGGCGCCGTTGCCGGGGAAGCTTAGATTTCTAGTGGCCCTAAGTGCAATTACTTAGTGTCGCGATTCTAGCACTTTACTTAGTTGTCTTTTAAAAATTACAAAAATCCAAAAATATTTTCCTTTTTCTTAAACTTTTCAAAAACCCAAAAAGATTTTTCTTTTCTTTGTTTTAGTTGTTTTCAATTTAATTCGGTGATTGTTGTATATGCTTTTGCGCTCTCACTCTTCCTCTAGTTTGCTACCTTTAGATTTAGATCTTGAGCGGAACTTGCGGAGGCAAAGAAGAAGAGGTCAAGAACAAGAAAGCGATATGGACGAGCACGAAAGACGAGACCCACAAGATGGGGAGAACGGGGTCGGTAATAATGGTCACGGTGACAATAGCGGGATCCGACCACCCGATTTGGGGGGCCGCCACCGTCGGTCCATCATGGACTATGGAGCTCCCAACCATGATGGAATGCCCTCTAGCATTCGAAGACAACAAATTGAAGCAAGGGATTATGAGATCAAGGCGTCAACTATTACCATGCTCGAGAATGAGCCATTCTATGGATTGCCGAATGAGAACCCAAATGAGCATCTAAGGACATTCTTGGAGAAATGCGCACTTTCAAGGCAAAATGGGGTCTCCGAAGACTCCGTGAAGTTGATGCTATTTCCGTTTTCTTTAAGAGACAAAGCGAAAGCGTGGTTCCGGACTCTACCGGAAGGATGTATTACTACTTGGGACGACCTCGCCGAGAGGTTTGTTCAAAAATTCTTTCCTCCAAGCAAGACGCTCCGGTTGAGAAATTTGATTCATGGATTCCAACAAGATGAGACGGAGACAATGCTAGAGGCGTGGGAGAGATTACAAGAGCTCCTCCGGAGTTGTCCTCACCATGGCATAGAGACATGGGCTATTCTACAAACTTTCTATCATGGACTTCATCACCATGATCAGAATATGCTAGACGCCGCCTCGGGTGGAAGCTTCATGAGGAAACCACCTGACGAGGGATATGATATGCTTTGTGACATGGCTTTGAACAATGGCCAATGGGGATCGGATCGGGGAACAAGGAAGAGAGGTGTGGTCAATGCCATTGATTCCATGGCAATGTCCAAAATCTCCACCCAATTGGAAGCGATGAACAAGAAGATCGAAGGGCTTCGATCTCCACCAAGGCAAGAGGCACCTCCCCGAAGCTACTATGAACCTCAAGGTGCCAAGAGTGATGGTTCGGATTCTCATGGTCACGAAGGGCAAAGTCAAGAAGATATGTTCTACCTCCAAAATCAAAACCGGAGACCTTATGACCCGAATTCCAATCTTTATCATCCGGATCATAGAACTCATCACCCAAATTTTAAGTGGGCTTCTCAAGAGCAAGGCACTTCTTCGGGTGGACAAGGAAGAAATCATGGCGACCAAGGGTATTATGGGGGAAATCAAGGGCACGGTGGAGGACAAAATTTCAATCGGGATAGGGCTCAATTGAATTACCACAACCAAAGGCCACCTAATCAAAGCCATCAAAACTACCCTCCCCCGAACTACTCAAACCAAGGTGCCTATTCAAATTTCAACAACTCTCATTCCCATCAACAAAGACCTTCACACCAACCCGACTATCATCCTCCTCAAGAGAAGAAGTCCGGTGTTGAAGAAATGATTGCTCAATTTATGAAGCAACAACAAGTGGACATGCAAAATATGATGAAGATGCAACATGAGAGGGATATGAGGAGAGATGCCGTTGTAGACGATCTCAAGAGAACGTTAAATCAAATGGCGGCAAGAAGTGAAAGAGCACCCGGAACCCTTCCAAGCAACACGGAACGGAATCCGAGGGAGGAAGCCAATGTTATAACATTGAGAAGTGGCAAGGTGTATGAAGAGCCCAAAATGGTCGTTGAGCCAAATGTGACCCAAGAGGTCGGAAAAGGAAAGGAAGTAGACGATGAGGAAGAAGCACCTCAAAAAGTTGTGGACCTTGACTCTCCTCAAGAGGTCAAGGAGGGAGATGTCCAAGAGAGTCCAAGCAAGGATCAAGAGGAGCCTAAGGAAGGAGTGGAGGGCGAGCTCGCCAAAGGTAAGAAGGTAAGGGAGCCCGTCGTTGAGTCAAAAACATGGGCTCCACCTCCTCCATATCCTTATGCAATTAAAAAGAGACAACTTGATGCTAAATTCTCAAACTTTTTAGAAGTTTTCAAGAAACTTGAATTGAATATTCCCTTCTTGGATGCTATTCGTGAAATGCCTAGTTATGCTAAACATTTGAAAGATCTTTTGTCTAAAAAGAGAAAGTGGGGAGAATATGAGACCATACACTTGTCCGAGAATTGCTCGGCGGTACTTTTGAACAAGTTACCGCCTAAGCAAGGAGACCCCGGTAGTTTTACAATTCCATGCCAAATCGGTCTATTGACTTTTACGAAGTCTCTATGCGATTTAGGAGCTAGCATAAACTTGATGCCTCTATCGGTCTTTAGGAAGTTGGGTCTCGGTGATGAACCTCCCTCAACCACCGTTTCACTACAATTAGCGGATAGGTCTGTGACCTACCCTAGAGGGTTGATTGAGGATCTTTTGGTGAAAGTCGGGAAATTTGTTTTCCCGGCGGATTTTATTGTGCTTGACATGGAGGAGGACCGAAAGATCCCAATCATATTAGGACGACCTTTCTTGAGAACCGCTAGGACCTTGATAGATGTGGAACAAGGACAATTGACTGTTAGATGTGGTGAGGAAAGCATAACTTTTGATGTGTTTAAGTCTCTTAAGTATCCAAATGATGATGAATCTTGCTTTAGAGTTGATGCTTTGGATACTATTATTGATGAGAATATGATAAACATGCATGTTGTTGACCCTCTTGAGACTTGTATATCGGATAGCATTGAGGAATTTATTCCCTATTCCTCAACACCTTATAATGAGGTGGTAGCGAGCTTAGAGACAAATCAAAGTTGGAAAGCCTCTCATAAGCAAAGACCACAAATCCTAGCGCTACCACCTAGGAAGGAATCGATACCCTCTATTGAGAAAGCCCCCGAGCTTGAACTCAAGAGACTACCGGACCATTTGAGATATGCTTACTTGAACTCCGACAAAACTTTGCCGGTTATAATCTCTTCCAAGTTGTCCGCTTTACAGGAGGAAAAGCTTTTGAGGGTGCTAAGGGAGCATAAGAAGGCGATAGGATGGACGATCACGGACATTCAAGGGATAAGTCCCGACATTTGCTCTCACAAGATTCTCATGGAGGATGACTACAAGGCGGTGGTTCAACCCCAAAGGAGGCTCAACCCTCACATGCAAGATGTCGTGAAAAAGGAGGTAATAAAGCTTTTAGATTCGAACATTATTTACCCCATCTCCGATAGCCCGTGGGTGAGCCCGGTACAATGTGTACCAAAGAAGGGCGGGATCACCGTTGTTCCCAACGAGAACAACGAGTTGATCCCAACAAGGACCGTGACCGGGTGGCGTGTTTGCATTGATTATAGACGGTTGAATGACGCCACCCGAAAAGACCATTTTCCCCTCCCATTTATCGACCAAATGCTTGAGCGTTTGGCCGGTCATGACTTCTATTGTTTTCTCGATGGATATAGTGGATACAACCAAATCCACGTGGCACCCGAAGATCAAGAGAAAACAACCTTTACATGCCCCTATGGCACTTTTGCCTATAGACGAATGCCTTTTGGACTTTGTAATGCTCCGGCCACATTTCAACGATGCATGCTTGCAATATTTCATGATATGGTCGGAAAATACTTGGAAGTGTTTATGGATGATTTTTCGGTGTTTGGTTCCTCATTTGACTTGTGCTTGGATAATTTGAAATCGGTTCTATCTAGGTGTGAGGAAACCAATCTAGTGCTTAATTGGGAAAAATGTCACTTCATGGTAAGTGAGGGAATAGTCCTAGGGCATAAGATCTCCTCGAAGGGTATCGAGGTAGATCGGGGTAAGGTGGAGGCGATTGAAAAGCTCCCTCCACCGAAGAGTGTAAAGGAGATTAGAAGCTTTTTAGGACATGCGGGATTTTATAGAAGATTCATAAGGGGGTTTTCCGAGATAGCGAGACCGTTGTGTGCTTTATTGGTTAAGGATGCTCCTTTTGACTTTAATGATGCGTGTTTAAAGGCTTTTAAGATTTTGAAAGAAAAGTTGATCACGGCTCCGGTCATGTCGAGTCCCGATTGGTCATTGCCTTTTGAGTTGATGTGTGATGCTAGCGATTTCGCCGTAGGGGCGGTTCTAGGGCAAACGGTGAATAAGGTGTTTAAGACTATTTACTATGCTAGTAAGACATTAAATGATGCTCAATTGAAATATGACACAACGGAAAAAGAAATGTTGGCCATAGTGTTTGCATGCGATAAGTTCCACTCATACCTAGTTCTATCTAAGGTAATAGTCTATTCGGACCATGCGGCACTTAAGTTCTTGTTGGCTAAGAAAGAGGCCAAGCCTCGGTTGCTTAGATGGATCTTGCTCTTGCAAGAATTCGATATGGAGATAAAGGATAAAAAAGGGGTTTTAAATGTTATAGCGGATCACCTCTCTAGGATTGAAAATCCGGTTGAAAATGATAAGATTGCCATTAGAGAGGAATTTCCTGATGAACATTTATTTGCATTGCATGCTAGTGATTTTGTTGCTAATGTGAGAACACTCCCGTGGTTTGCGGATTATGCTAACTACCTTGTGACCGGGTACCTTCCCGAGGATTTGGCCTACCACCAAAAGAAGAAATTTTTTCATGATATCAAGAATTTTGTATGGATTGACCCTTATTTGTTTAAGAGATGCGCAGATCAAGTGCTTAGGAGGTGCATCCCGGAAAATGAGGTAAACGGTGTCTTGAGTCATTGTCATGGTGGAGAGGTAGGTGGTCATTTTGGCCCTAGTAGAACGGCGGCAAAGGTATTGCAATCCGGTTTTTATTGGCCAACATTATTTAGGGATGCATACCGTTTTGTTAAAGGTTGTGACCGGTGTCAAAGGGTGGGCAATATCTCCAAGCGAGATGAGATGCCCATGAACATCACCGTCGAATGTGAACTCTTCGACGTGTGGGGGATAGACTTTATGGGACCATTTCCACGGTCACAACACCATGAGTACATCTTGGTGGCCGTGGAATATGTGTCCAAGTGGGCCGAGGCGGTTGCACTCCCCACTAATGATGGTAAGGTTGTGTGTGCCTTTTTAAAGAAAAACATTTTTGCTCGTTATGGAACTCCCCGAGCCATTATTAGTGATGGTGGAAAGCATTTTTGCAACAATAGGTTTTGGAAACTCTTGGAGTCTTATGGAGTGCATCACCGAAAGGCCACTCCTTATCACCCTCAAACAAGTGGGCAAGTAGAATTGACCAATAGGGAGTTGAAGAGCATTCTCGAAAAGACCGTCGTTTCTAGGAAAGATTGGTCTACGAGGTTGGATAATGCACTTTGGGCGTATAGAACCGCATTTAAAACCCCTATTGGCATGTCGCCCTACCAACTTGTTTTCGGGAAGTCTTGCCACTTGCCGGTGGAAATCGAGCATAAGGCATTTTGGGCGATCAAATGGCTAAATTTTGACTCTAATCTTGCAGGCGAAAAGAGGCTCTTGCAACTCAATGAGTTGGATGAATTCCGACTCCAAGCCTATTGTAGCGCCAAAATTTACAAGGAGAGGACCAAAAGGTGGCATGATGCTCATATCAAGCCGAAGGAGTTCAAAGTAGGTGATAGCGTGCTCGTGTACAACTCGAGGATAAGTATGCATCCCGGTAAGCTCGTTTCCAAGTGGGAGGGCCCTTTCACTATCACGAGGGTCCTCTCCAAGGGAACCGTCGAAATCGAGTTGAGTAATGGTAAGACAACTTTGGCCAATGGCCATAGGGTTAAGCACTACTATGGTGGTGCTTTTGACACGGAAATGGTCGCGTTCCTTCTTGGCGAGCCTTGAATGAGGCTCGTCCCGTCTAGCTAAAGACGTTAAAGAAATGCGCTAATGGGAGGCACCCCAAAATTTTAGTGATTGTGTGAATATTTAGGTTTGAATTTTAAATACTTGTCTATTTTTAAGTTTGTTTATAGCTTTTGTAAATAGTTGTATAGTTAACATGAGTAATTGTAAGATATATAGTTTGTATAACTAACTTGTTTAGTTTGTAAATGGTTACTAACTTAGCGTTTTGTTTTGCGAGCCATCACTCTTCTGCGGAAATGGGAAATCGAGATATAACAAGAAAGGAGAGCAAAGAAAGAGGAGAATCAAGATAGGAGACAAAAGGCCGCTTGGCCCGGGTACTATCCTTCCTTTACTTGCGTTTCCCATATTTCGGTAGTCTTGGTCGCATTTCATTGCATATATTCATGATTGCAAACCTTTGTAAATATTTGTCTAACATGAAATGAGTTTCCTACCATCGTTATACTTTGTATGAGCATGAAACTTGGAGTTAATTAGTTGGAGCAAAGTTGATTGAGCTTAAGAGAGAAAGAGGAAATCATTTCTTTTGTATATATTGATGTTTTACTTGTTGAGTCTTGCATGTTAGTAGAGTCCAGGACTTGGTTAAGTCCTAAGTGTGGTGTGTATTTCATACACACCACATTTCTTTTAGTGTACTTAGGCCCATTGAGCGGTCCTAAGTGTGGTGTGTACGAAGTACACACCACAATCGAGTTTTTTTAGTCAAGGGCTCGGTCAGACCCTAAGTGTGGTGTGTACTTCGTACACACCACAATCGAGTCTGCATGCATTGCACGTGTCTTGTTGCATTGTATAGTTTAATTATGATTTTGTATAGCTTTTATTGTGGTTTTGTTTGTTTTTGTTTTTTTTTCTTTTGAGTTCACTTGCATGGATTACTTGAGATTAAAGTAGCAAAATGTTAATCAATTGCCAATGGAAATCCCGATGCATGTAATAGGCTTGTAGTGTGATCCTTTGGATTGTGTTGGAAGGTTGAAAGATAGGGTTGTTTGCGCATTTGAAGTATGGTTGATCTGAGAAAATTTAGTATTGAGTTCCTCTCGGTTTGACAAGGGAAATGGAAATCCTAGCTTGTGCTTACTTAGAAAAATTCACACACAAAAGCACGTGACCTCGGGGGAAAGGTGAGGGTTTAGCCATGAAAAATCTAAAAGACGGGTTTGGGTGTAGAGGAGGCGGGGCGCCGATGGAGACCTTTGCATCCAAATCCCGACAAATCAAAACTAGTGGCTAAATTCCATATCCCCAACTCGGGGGAACAACTTGTTCTACACGAGCAACACATGAAAAACCTTGCTGGTGACGAGTCTTCCCTTGATCAAACCGAGAAGAACTTAAGAAAGATTAGACTAACAAACCGGATATTCACGCATTCAAAGCTATCACACGGGTTAAGAAAGGTAAAGTGGAGGGTTATGCTATGAGTACTAGGCATGTATTGCGGGATAGGGCTTATAGGGTTTGAACGATTGTTGTCATTTTGTGAAATGCTTATAGTGGTTTCATGCAAGTGAGTTTTTTTGGACTTGTTAGTGCATAACCCTTTTTGACTTTTTGTACATAATTGACTTCGTATACATTTTGAGATTTTGACATTTAACTTTTGATTTTTAATTTGGTCGTTTACTAACTTGTGTTAATTTTGACTCTTTTCTTATTTTTGTATAGTTACTAATGTTTTGAGTTTTGTTTAGTTCGTTTTTGGTTTGGTCTTTTGCATGTAAGATCGAGTCTAGTAGCATGTGCATTTTCGGATTCGTGGGCGTTCCGTGCCAGAAAAGCCCTCAGGAGGCCTCGAACTCCTCCTATTGGGTTTATCTCAGGGTTCAATTCGAGGGACTATCTGTGTTTAAATTCGTAGATTTGCTTTTTTTTTCCTTTTGTTTGTTTTTGTTTTTATTTTCTCGGGACGAGAAAATGTTAAGTGTGGGGTGGTTGATAAGCGAGAATTTCTTGAATTCTCGTGAGTCAAATCTCCACATTTAATCCCATTTTGGTCCCATTTTCTAGACCTTTTATGTCTTTTTATACCATACATGCTTCACGGGGTGTTGAGTGGCTTTTCAGGTCAAAACAAGTCAAAATGGATAAAAAATGGAGTGAGTCGGGAAGTCACTGTAAAGAGTGTCGGCCAGGACTGTCGGTCAACCCCTTGACCGACAGTCCAGACCGACGGAAACAGGGGAGATTTTTGACACTTGCTGGTAAAAGTGTCGGTCCTGATCGCAGATTCGCGATTTATGCTGTTTTTTGACGTTTTTTGCCCTCCAATTTCCACGGGTTGCTATAAATAGAACATTATAGGGTTTTAGGAAGGGGTAGCTAATGTTTTGGGGTAAAGAGAGGTAGATAGAGAGTTTTGGGGAGTGAGTTTGGGATTTTGGAGCTTGGAGAGTGATTCCGAGCTTGAAGACATTGATTGGAGGGTGTAATTGAAGACTTGCATCTATTTTAGTAACTTTTCTCTATCTCTATCTTTTTGTTTGAATGTTAGATGATTTGTATGATGTT
>JAYMTR010000071.1:0-10325 GCA_036897985.1 Geranium sanguineum | reverse complement strand
AAATGAATCCCTCGGGAATTCAATCTATTATAGAAATAGCGTATATTGAAATAGCTTATCTAATATAGGAAATAGCGCAAGCGCGGAGTAATGGTTGATGGGTTAGCTGGAGCTAGGAAAGCAGGTAGCGATAGGCGATAGGTTCGTTAGACCTCCCGGAACAAAAGCCGGATGCTCTTTTGTGATCGCCCTAAACACAGGAGTCTGTTCACCTTCTTTCGAGATAAACACAGGGAACCCAGCACAGCTAGCGATAGGTCAGCCAGTTGTTGAGAAAAAGAGTTGCTAGAGGATTGATGCCCGGGAGAAGGCATCGATTGAAAGCAGATATTTACTATGAGATAAGACTAGTAGGCGGATTAGGATTTCTTTCCCTAGCGTAGGAATACCTTGGACAAGATAGGAAAGGGAGCAATAGCTGAACCGAGCTACTGTAGTTCCTCTAATTCTATGAACAAGAGATATAGATATAAATAACCTCTCCTCTAAGTCCCTTTGTTCCTACCTCTCCCTTTGGTCGAGCATTTATCAACCTTTGAAAGCTTCTCTCGATCCTTACTTGGAGAACTAGCAACCAATCACTAGTTCAAGCAAGAGTTAGTTCTATTTGACTCATTCTTTTCTTTTCTCGGTCTCGGGGGAACTTCAATGGATGAAGGTATGCAACATGTACGGGAAGTTCTGTAACCAAGTGAGTGGGCGTAGGACTGGGCAGCGCGGCTAGTCTAGGCATGGTCATCCTGTCTTGTATATCTGCTTTCAGCGTGTTCCGGAGGTAACAGAAGAGCCTGAGCTTTGGTAGGCTTTCGTGATCAAGATCATCAAACCATTTTCCGTCTACTAGTATATACATATGTGGGAAAAGAAGTCTATATGTTGCATACTAGTACTGCCAATCCTTGTGTCTTGTTTGTAGAGTCTCTATTCCATTCCTTGATAATCGAAACCCAACGACCTATGAAAACTAGCCCATGCTTAGCGGACAACCAACCCCTTTCATCCTGTACATAGAATGTGGAGTTCTTTCACTTAAAAACCATTTGTCTCTATATGCATTAGAATCCCGATTCATGGATCTCTCGATAAAATAAAAAGAAGAGGATCGAAGCATTTCTTCTGACCCTTTGTCAAACTCGATAAATGTTGGTTGACTATATATTTCATTAGAGTTCTATGATTCAGAATATAGGGAATCCGGTGTGGAATCGAACGAGAAGGGAAGGCATTGGGCTTGTGGATCGAACTCCTAATCAGTCAAGTCGGAAGAGAGGGACGAAGGGACTCTGAAAGGAGGGACAGTCTTTGTTTGCTCGAAGAGGGGAACAACTGGTAATCTTGATGCTATTAGTTCGGGTAGAAATATTCTAGTAGTTAGGGAGAGGTAGGAACTCGCTCGACCAACGGGAGAGGTTTCTAAATGCTCGACCAAAGGGAGAGGAAGGATTCTAACCCCCGGTATTCATATAATTAAGATAAATAAGACAAAGGTTACAAAGAAACGGTTTTTGCTTACTTTCTTACTAGGGCATCTTTTCCAACGCTAGCTAGGCGAGTGACTGTCTTTCCCTTGATTTGCTCACCTTCGGAACAGAATAAGGTGTTGTTACTCCTCACCTCAGCTCAGTTTATTCTTATCCTTCGACTTATTACTGGGCATCAATCCCATCTCAAAAACAGGAAAATGCAACATTACATTCAGTTGTTTCCTAACAGCAAGCACTTTATTACACCACTTTTCTAGTTGTTTTCCTATTCCTATTAGTAGCAACGATTCTTACTATAGATAATAGACGACTATTCGATAAAATACTCTTCATCGAGATAAGTAGCAACAATCAATCTCCAACAAAACAAGCAAACCGAGGGACGGAGTTGCTTGACCAAAGGGAGAAGGTTATAAATATCTCGAGTGCCAACGAAGAGGTTATTTATATCTCTTTCTGAGGAAAGTAGTTGAGTTGAGACTGGTTTCTGTTAGGTATGCTTGGGTTCTTGTGTAATGGTGTAAGTGATGGATAACTACACTGACTTGCAAGCTCATAATAGGCAGTATAGTAACTAGTCCCTTGTTTTTGAGTAATAGGCACTGTAGTAACTAGTGAATCTTAGGGTGCAGGGATTCTTGGGTAATAGTGTAATATAACCTTGGGATAACTAAACAAACTAGCAAGTGTAGTATGCACATGTAGCTTACTGTAGTGTCTTTGGTAAGATGCGGCTATAGGTAGCTTACACCGCTTTGTTTTTGTTTCTAGGTAGCTAGTACTGCTTGTAGGTAGTAATGAACAAGAGGAATGAGTAAACAGAGTTGGTTGGATAGGTCTGCTGTTCTGTTGCTTGGATAGGTCTGCTGTTCTGTTGCTTGGATAGGATAGTTAGTTGTTGGTGAGGTTGGTTTGGTGAGGGAGAGCAAAGAGCAAAGCGAACTGCTCGAAGAAGTGATTCCCTTCCCTTGCTCGCTCTACAAGAGGAACGAACGTAGCTTACAGTACAGCAAAGCTTATGGAACGTAGTAATGAGTAGAGGTATTTCTCACCTGAGGGCTGAAAGAACTCGACTGATAAGGAGAGGTTGTTCCCTAGATCTCGACGCCCAATGGTCTCTTAGAAGTGCAGAGGGCCAACGGTCTCTTAGAAGTGCAGAGGTATTGATTTCTCACCTGAGGAAATGAGGGGTTACTCGGTTACTCCTTTGCTTCATAAGCCGCTCTTCCCATTTCTTCGCTGACCAGCCCAAACTTGATTGATTCAGAAAATATCCCTCCCCTCGGTCTATTCACGTATATAGAAGGTCTATTAGTTCACGTATATAGAAGGTCTATTAGTTCACGTATATAGAATAAGAGTCGAGCACTGTATCTAGGTTATTGGTGTATCTAGGTTATTGGTAGAAAAGAGAATTCCCCCTTCCCAAGCTAATCAAATAATCTCGCACCTATAGGAACCAACTAGGTAATCTATGCAATGAAGAGCCGCATCTTGATTGAGTGCCTTCCCCCATCTTGCAAGTATACAATTTGGATTTCACCTATTTGACATAGCTGCACTCTAATAGAGTCAAAACAAGAGGTCTATGGTGGAGGAGGCGAATCCTGTAAGCAAAAGGGGTTATAGCGACCAGATTGTGTAGTTATTATGGATGCAGACAGCCCAGGATAATATACTGATTCAAGTGTATAACATATTGGAGTTATGGATTTGTTTCCTAAGATTTATAGATTGAGCTCCTATACAGAGTTAGTTCATTCGGGTTGCAAGCCAGGATCTGCTTCTGGATCTTAGATTTGAGGGATGGGGTTAGTTCATATGGTGCTTGTTCATGGAGTTGGTTTCTTTCCGGGTAGGGAAGCATAGGATAGGAGATTGACAGAATGTTTAGTTCTCTTTGGAAGGAGATTGACAGATAGAGTAGTTATCCCAGGGAAATGTTACTCAGTTAATCAATAAGAAAAGGAAAGGCAACAACAAGTATACTATAGAATAGATACACTTGGTAGTCAGTTTAGTTAGCAAAGGGTATACTTAAACAACAATACAAGAACTACAGGAAATACTATTAAAATTGAATTAACAAAACAAATAAGAAAACTAATGAACAGATAAGGAACTGGGTCGTAATAATAACTATTCTATTCCTTTAGCTTATTTTGCTTGTTTGAATCAGTCATTTACTTGTTTGACAATGGGAATGGGTCGTAATAATAACTATTATTGGAATCTATCAAGGGCTAGTTTCTATTCTAATCCTCGGGCGGCTTGTCAGTCATTTGCTTGTCAGTCATTTGCTTGTTTGTATGTGAATGATAATATGAATTCGAGATATAGGGTTTATTCAACGGCCCCTGTTGCCTTGGTATCTGAAATGTTAGATAAGATCTTAAATCAAGGTATAGGGAAAACTCATGTTATTAAACCCCACCAGTCGTTAATCATAGCCAGCTATAACTTCTATTCGCTATGTCCTCTAATAAACGAGCATCTCACTCTCTCTCTTAGCGCAATGGATCTTTTAATAAACTATGCCTATCCTGTCATTGAAGGATACGCGAAATTCACAATTATGTTGACAATGAAAAAAGAAGGAGCAAGTGATGTGACATTTACGATTGCTAATGCGATAGCTTTGACTAATAACGACGGTCAATTCATTCCTAAGGGTGAAATCTTGGATAATATCAAAGCTGCTATATACGTTTGTTGCGAAGTCTATGATGAGGAGCCGATAACTCAAGTTACTGTTCGTGTCTACACTGAGGGGAAGACGCAGGATAAAGATCTCTCTGCAGATGATAGAATATCTGAGTTTGACTCAATCCTCCGCCATTTACAAGATACAGGACTATCGACTGGGGAGCCTCTGCAGCCAATTAGGAAGGCAAAACGAATTAGCAATAGAAATAAGCAATATACTTACCCGATAATAACTCGAGTCAAATACAAGAATTGTAAACTACAGCCATTCCTTGTGGGTGATACGGAGACTTTGTTATTGAATTCGGTACACGTTCCATATGCCTATGGTGTGATGCTGGTGAATCCATCAGATGACGTTAATGCTAATGTGACCATTTACGACTACTTCTGTGAAGATTACTCGCAAGATCTGTTTCCTAGCTTTGAGCTTCGAAGTACCCAGGTGCTTACAGAATTAGTAAATAAGATTGTTTTCATGATCAAAGAAAATCCTGAGATCAAAACAGTCTTTTTTCATAATTTAGGGGGGTTCGATGGGATAATTCTACTAAAACATTTGGCGTCCCAGCATTTCCATTTAAGGCTAAAACCGCTTATGAGGAACAGCATGCTCTACGAGATTGCGGTATATGAAGGAACTCGCAAGCTCTTTTGCTTCAGAGACTCCTTGCATCTACTACCGGGAACCTTGGATAGCCTCGCTTTTCATCTGTGCCCTGAACTAGGATCGAAAGGAACCCTAGACTATGACTCGGTAACACGAGAAACTCTGACCCTGTTGAAAAGCCAATTGTTAAAATACATGAGGCAGGACATTACGCTACTGGCGGGGGTCATGCAGAAAGCACAAAGATTCTATTATACGCTCTACGGTGTTTACTTTGAAACTAAAATGACCTGTTCAGCGCTGGCTCTTACCATTTTTAGAATGATATTTTACAATGACAAAAAGCATCCCATACATATTCCTAATGAAAATACAGACAAATTCATTAGACGCGGATACTACGGTGGGCATACCGACGCGTACAAGAAGATGGGTCAAAACCTGTTCTTCTACGATGTCAACTTGCTATATCCTTTTGTAATGATGGAATATACTCTTCCAGGGGGTGTCCCGGAGTGGTATGGAAACCTGGGGGATCGGAGCATCGATGAGCTCTTTGGCTTTATTGAAGCCTATGTAGAATGTCCTAAACATATTGATAAGCCATTCCTGCCTTTTAGAGGTAAAGAGGGAATTCTTATATTTCCAACTGGAGAATTCTCGGGCGTGTACTATAGCGAAGAGCTCAAGTATGCAAAAAAGCTTGGATATAGAGTCTTACCGATTTCCGGATACCTTTACAAAGAGATGCAAAGCCCTTTCAAGGAGTATGTAAGCTCTCTCTATTCTCATAGATTAAAAGCGAAGGAAGAAGGTAATATTGCACTATCCTACATATACAAACTACTCATGAATTCGCTATACGGGAGGTTTGGTATAAACCCAAAGAGCACTAAGACAGAGATATGTGATACCCAGCGGTATTTACAACTATTGAAGCAGCCAGCTTTTTTACAAGCCCATAAACTGCGAGATAACCTCTACATGGTGTGGTACCATATAAATACGGACGATGGGACCACTAAATGGGATCCTCCACGAAACACTGCTGTTCAAATATCGGCTGCTATCACTGCTAATGCAAGGATCTATATGTACAAATATATTGCTAGGGACGATTGTTTCTACACGGACACGGACTCCATCATACTTGCAAGTCCTCTCCCAGATAACGAAGTTTCGTCCACAATATTGGGTAAATTGAAATTGGAAGACACTATTTTGATTGGATACTTTCTGGCAGCTAAAGCTTATGCTTACCAGGCTGAAGATTCGAGTTCTGTTGTGAAATGAAAGGGTCCGGCCAAAAACAAAGTATCTCTCGAATGGTATAAGGAACAATTCGAACAACCTGAACGGAGGACCTTGGTTGAAATCTCCAGGAAGTTCGGAATCTCGTGGAGAGACCTGGAAATACGCATGACAGAAACCATTTCTAATCTTGGTATTGCCCAAAATACGAAGAGGGTCCCGCAGCCTGACGGTTTAAATACAAAACCCATTCATATCAATGATTTATCTACCCTCAACAACATTCCGAAACGTGCGATCAAATCTCTGATGAAAAGGAACTTGCTATTAGAGCGAGAGTTAGAGAAGTACAGATTAATTCATCAGCCTGATAAGGACAGGATGGACGGGACTGAAAAGGAGCAGTGCGGGACTGAGGACGGGGACTAGCGGTACGGGGAAGGGGTGGCTATCAGGTATTTCTTATCTTATTCGTATTCTGATTATATAGATGAAAAAGGGAGAATTCTGATCCTGCGTTCCCGAAAATGAAACTCTTATGGCTTTAGAGTAGAGGCCAGTGAAAGAGAAACTCGAGTCACGCTACGGTGATATATGGATACTATCTTGCCCTTGTCGAGGAGGAGAGCATAAAGTCTTTTATCCATGAGGTATGAGGTATTTATTTCTCGTTTAGAGGTTAAGAGGTGAGCTCTTTGTCTTTTGCTCGAGTGATACCGCTTTTTCTAGACTACCTGCACCTGGACCCTAACTGCCGCTTCGCGTAATAGAGAAGAGTCCACGGTTTCTCTGCGGTTAAGCCTTCAAACCTTCAAGCAGAAGCTCCCATCCGTTCTCCCATAAGACCATTATATTAGCTATTTCATTCCCGTAGATTGCTATCTAAGTCTTTTTTCTCGTTATACTTACGGGTCCTCATAGACACCCCTTGTTACTCCTTTGATCGATTTTAGTAAGAAAGTGGCATCTAGCATAGGGCGAAAGTCAGCTAATTGATAAAAAGAAAGGTTAGAAAACGCTTGTCTCTCCACGGTTTAAGCTTGTACATTTTGACCAAGGATTGCCCATGGGATTTCTTTATCGAGTGAAACGAAGAGGGATTGATTTCTCAAGCGTATAGCGAAGAGGGATTTATTTCAGTAGTTGCTAAACTGCTGGGCCGGCAAGGAGAGAATATCATGAAATTGCTTCTATCTTCTATAATAATGAGTCGAGCTACTACGAACCAAGGAGCCAACGGCCCTAGGGTAGGGACATCTCTTGCTTGACCAAGGATTGAATACCGAACGAAGTATTTCTATTCATACCTAAGGAAAGAATACTACCCTATCCCTAACTAATAGCTACTGGCTTCCCTCTATCTTATCTTTGGAGTCCCAGTTGTTCCAAGCCTCTTTATTCCCTCTAAACGAGTAAGCTTTCCATCAATCCCTATCTCCCTCCCGCTAGTTAGCTTCTGCCCTCTTCGTTCGCTTTGCTCGAGTAAGATAAGATCTATTAGAAAAGGAAACACCTTGTTTTGTTATTGTTAGGTAAGTTTGACTGGTACTGGTTTTATCAACAGTATTGTATTTATGAGCGGGATAAGGGAACAACAGAGACTCCTTTCCCAGTTTTGTTAGGAGTTAGTTTCTTTCCTAAGGTACGCCCAAAGGTACGCAGTTCTTGACCAAAGGGTATCCATATGCTCGAATGCAATGAAGAGGGAGAAGGTAACTAAATGCTACTAGCGCCTTGCCAACACACACTTTAAAGTAAAAGAGGAACTAGAGTTGCTCGGTTCAGCTATTGCTCCCTTTCCTATCAAGCAATAAGTGTTAAGCAGATGTTTCCTTTCGAGAGTTTTTTTGCTTATGGCAAATTTGCTACCTAAAATACGGGGTTTTAGCATTGATTTGTCTAGTTTATTCTACGATTGAGAAAGTGAGTTATATAAGATCAAAAGCTATCCACTCCATGTTTTCGAGGGTTCTTTTCAAGGTTTCCCTTGGGAAAGGCAGGTTTCTTACTATGCTGGATGCCAGTTTTTGTTGATAATTGAAGGAAAAAGTAGGTCTTTCTGGAGATTCGTAAGAAATAAAGAGATGCGATGCTTTCTATTACGATGCGTAGGGATTGGGATTGGATTGATTTCTCTTATTGAAAGATTTCTTTTCTCACCACCTTGGTCTCTTTGAGCCCTCTTCACTACGTTTGAGCAATAAATCTCCCTAGAGCGTAAAGCCCTTGGACAAGATGCTATAGAGTTTGCTAACCTTGGTATTTATCCCCCCTATCTGACTAACCTTGGCTTATAGAATGCCCTTACAGAAATCCCTTTCCTATCAATCCTTGGTTCCTCATATAAACAAACCGATTGAAACAAACTTAGGGACGAAAGGGGCTCGTAAGAGGGATTTCTAACTCAAACGAAGATAAGAGGGAAGAAAGGGCTCTTAGAAGTGAAGAGGGATTTCTCTCTCGCCCCGTGGGACGGGACTGTCTTTCTTTCTCGTAAGAGCAACTGGGACTGACTTTCTTTCCGAACTAGCCAAACCAACCGAACTAGCTAGCCAAGAAGGGAAACTTCTAGCAACTAAGTAAGCTCCATAAACTAAACAAACCGAGAGACTTTCTCTATGATGCCGAGGGACGTAACAGGTATTGATTTCTCAAACATAGTGCGGAGGTTATTTATATCTCTTTTAGATAAAAGAGGAACAAAGGTGTGCAGAGGAACTGTCTTTGTTTTCCTATTATACAAAAGAAGTAGGAACTTTCCTCAATCTCAAGTAGCTACTTGAAACAATAGAAACCGATAAACCAAAGAAAGGAATGTCATCCCAATCCAATGGTTAGGAAGGGACTTTATTTGTTAGGGAGAGGTAGATTAGGGAGAGGTAGGATTCGAACCTACGGAATGAATCTCTAGCGTTAATATAGGTCAAAGTGCCATACCCTACTAGCGTTGTAAAACAAAACATAGGTCAAAGGGTGTTTCTTTGTTTGCTCACCGTAACTAGCCAAGCTCCTAGCAGTAGCTACTTTCATAAACTCTCCGAAATAGGGTATTCTTGATTCCACAACTGAGGATGGAGAGGGTCGACTAACAGGGAGAGGAAAGGGACTAAACAAAGTGACTCTTCTTTCATCCTGAGCTCTACTTACAGGGGAGGGGTGTAGTAGCTATTTCTATATTAGAGATGCTATTTCAGAAGCTATTTCAGAAGATATTTCATTGCCGAGCAACTTTCAACAAAAGAAATCATCTTGCGAGACAGAGTCAAAGAAGGGGATTATTAAACTAGCTGCAGAGGATTCAGAAACTCCATGAAATAGGGCATTCTTACTCTCAGAATATTCGTACTTAAACTCTCTTCTCGAGGGAATTGGAATTATTGATGCTATTAGGGTATTAGGGACGGGTATTGGTAGTATTCTTTCCTTAGGTATTAATTCTTTTACTGAGGTTTTGATTTCTCGAGCGTATAGCGAAGAGGTACGGAGTTGCTCGACTGTAAGAAGAGGTATTTCTTTCTCAAACAAAGTGCAGAGGTTATAAATCCGTTGTTTTCCTCAATTTGACTAACAAACCTTGGGTAAGCCCTATAGGGGATTCTATTCTCTCCTTGGTATGTAATCCCTTGGACCAAAACGACAGGATAAGGATAAGTCTAAGATAGAGGGAAAGCTTACTCCAGTAACAGAGGGATTTCTTACTATTACTCGAATAAAATCAGAGGGAAATAGGGTAGAAATATGCGTAGGATTCTTTCCTTTTCGATTCTGTGGGAAGGGATAAATTACTTGGTTTACCCGCTTTTTGTCTTATAAAGAAGTCCCTAGGTCAATGGCCCTAGTGGTTTTATCCCTAGGTTTTTATCCTTTACTGGCCTAGCCCCTAGCCGCATCGTTCGCCCATGTGAGAAACTCTTGTTCAGTAACCAACTGAGATGTTGAACTTTCTATCCTATCCCAAGAATTTGGTTACCGACCCAACAACTGGAATCGGGTTAGCCATATTGTTGTAACATTGGAGTACCCACTGTTCGAAACCGGAACAACCCAAACCATCAATCAAAGCATTGCCTTTTTATCCCAACCGAAACCTGAGGAACCAACTCAAAAATAGAAGCAATTGTTCATTAAGCCAGTTCAGTTCCCGGAACCTAACCTCAGGTCGTTAGAGCCAATGGAATCTAGTTTCACCATTTCGTTACCCTTGATTTGATGCCGTTCCCCAAACCAGAGATCAGAGATCAAGGAAAACCCAAGCCAAGAATGTAATGTAACAT
>JAYMTR010000070.1:0-10362 GCA_036897985.1 Geranium sanguineum | reverse complement strand
CTGCTTATGTGAAAAGCATTGAAGATCATGGTTACATTCTTCATTTTGGATTGTCTTCTTTCACGGGTTTTTTGCCAAAAAACAGCAACTCTGGTAAATATCCATTTTTTTATATTTCATGTTAGTTTGAAAAAATTCTGATAATCTCAAAGCATGCCTTAAATAACAATGTATCTGTCTTGTGTTTTTGCTACCTTTGTCATCCTATGCTTGCTTATATTTTGATGTATTGTAAATTTAGTCTTACTAGTTTGCCTAATATTTTAATATGATACCTAGAATTTTATTTAAAAGTTGTTTGTTTCATATGCTGTCGTCAACTAAGCAATGCTCACCATTAAGGCAATCTGACAGAAATCAGTCGCCTGAATGTATGCCATGAAACAGCTCGAGGCCCGTATGGTAGTTTTAAGAGGAGAATTAATTGTTATTTCTTCACTTCACTGCTTAAAGTGCATCATGGGCCATGGATTCGTCCCAGGTCCCTCATCAGCTTCATGGCAGTTACATATGGCTGAGTGTCTGCCACAGAATAAAGTAACCTATAAAAGCATTTTTCATTTGCCAAAACACTATTTCAGTCTCAAATTGAAGATCATAGGTTTATTGAGTTTTCCCATGAGACTGTCGGTTTAACTTGCGGGTACTTGAATGCTATTTTCTTGGCATCGTTATGCTTTGAGCTCTACTAGTGCTCTTAGCAATTTATGTGTACTTAAAAGCATTTTTCTCTAAGCTTGCAATATCATTTAGCAATTTATGTGTACTGTTTATGTTATCTTCTTTTGGTGCCTGATCTAATATTTCTGCAGAGAGTAAGGAGCTTGAGCTGAACACCGGGCAGCTTTTGCAAGGAGTTGTTAGAAGCATCGATAAAGCACGTAAAGTTGTTTATCTAAGTTGTGACTCAGACACAGTGTCCAAATATGTGGTTAGTCAAGTCTGCCTTATTATTTTCTTCTATTATATTTGTTTTTATACTTATTAGTTCTTTCCTTTAACATCTTTTTTCTCTCCGCTACACAGACCAAGGATCTCAAGGGCATGTCAATAGATCTTCTCGTTCCAGGCATGATGGTTAATGCTCGTGTGCTGTCAACCCTTGAAAATGGGATTATGCTTGCGTTTCTTACTTACTTCACTGGAACGGTAAGTTTGCTATGCTCTTGATGATTGAATCTTTAAGAACATATAGTACGGATGAGATCATTAAGAAATGTGATGATATGGGATAGTCCAAGCTAAGAATTCCCAATCCATGCACAGAAAATAAAGTTGGGGTTTTTTTCTCATTCAGTTTTGCTTGTTTCAATTACAGGCTGATATATTTCATTTAGAAAGCACCGCTTCTATGAATTGGAAGGATGATTACATTCAAAATAAGAAGGTATTTGCTTGGACTTACTTGTCATTTGATTTTTATTCTTGTTATCATTTTCCTGGATAACTTTCCAATGCTAGATAATTTTTTTACCAACCTCATTGATTGATTTATGTTCTTTATGTCATTGGGTTTGATTGAAAGGCAGTCCATCCTGGAAGCAGCTACTCAATCATGACTTTGGTTATTCCGTCGATTTTATCCCTTGTATTTAATCTAGCAGTTGATTTTATTTGAGTCCCTCTACCAAATGTACCTAGTTACCTGCTGAATGCTATAATGGTTCTTTTTCACATGTTTATGTAATTCCAGGAGGTAGAAGAGAATGGAGAGGATGAAGGCCATGAAGAAGCTGTATTTGAAGATGCACATTCGCCAAATGGAGCTGTGCTTGTGCACAGTAGTGAGGGTCTTGAAGAAACCGGTGCTAGTGACGAAGTAACTTCATCAGTCTAGAGGTAATATTATTGACAAATCCAAAAACTCAACTTTTGGTCTAGTCACTAGTGCACTTGCTCTAATTTGACTCCTGACCCTTTATGGATGTTATCATATTTACTTCATATTTTCTTGGTCTTCATTCAATGTACAATTTGATTGGCCATGCTCGCATTGTTTATGCATTGCTCTCCTAGTTCCACATTTTCATGTCTTGTGTTCAATTAAGATGTGTGTCTAGGTTTTCAAAATCATCTGTCTACATTATGGAAAGATAAGAAGGTATTTGCTTGTTTCAATTACAGGCTGATATATTTTCATTCAGTTTTGCTTGTTTCAATTACAGGCTGATATATTTCATTTAGAAAGCACCGCTTCTATGAATTGCTTGTACTTTCTTGTTATTGGTTTTTTATTCTTGTTATCATTTTCCTGGATAACTTTCCAATGCTAGATAATTTTTTTACTGTCTTAAGTAGTAATCATTAGCCTGGAAGCATGTTTGTTTATTTTTAAGCCAACCTCTGTTATAAAGAGTAGGATGAATATGAATATATGATGTTGATGCTGCTGCACATGTGTTGAACTGTTGAAGCTATGGTAGTAAATATGTATTTTATCAGGTAAAGGATAAGCACATATCTATTCAGGAAATGGGATGTGTCATCGAATCTCCTTGAAAGTATATCCAAGTATTTTAGATTCCAAAAATTGAACTATTACTTACTCTTACAGAAATTATGCTGCAATTAATTGCATTGTGTAGTTTATATATGAATCCAAAATATTTACTGGGCTTTTGATAATTTGCGCATTGAGGTTTTGGGCATTTGCATTGACCTTCACTTGCCATTTTCTTGGCCTCAGAAACCTAACTTTATTGAGTGATCAAAGTTGAGAAGGTCCATTTTAGAAAAGAAAGCTGTTGCATATAATAAATAATGTTCTCTGCCATGTTCTCCATTGCAATTTTGATGTTTGAGACTTTACGTTTATGACTATCTAATTTTGTTGTTTAGGTTAATGCTCGGATATTGTTTATTGATCCTTCAACAAGAGCTGTTGGGTTGACCCTGAATCCACATCTTATTCATAACAAGGCGCCTCCGTCGGTAAGTTTACTATACAGATGAAATTTCTTCAAACTTATTGTACAATGTAGGTTCTGATATGGAACTTGCTTATGAAATTTGTGTATGAGGTCAAGCTGGCAATTTATGGTCTTTGGGCACAAGATTCTTTCTAGGACATCTGTGCGAACTGTTTTACACACATCAGTCACCACTTCTTAAATTTTGTTCCTGCATATGTTTTTCTTTTCCTTTTGGGGATCTTAAAACTTGCTCTATGATTTTTAGCCCATACATAATTTTTGAGTTAAGCCTCTGCTGCTTAATTTATGTCATGGTGTTGCCTTCCATCTCAGTTACGATGATGTTTTGTCAAACATAAGTTATTGT
The DNA here is from genome assembly GCA_036897985.1 of Geranium sanguineum. Classification (NCBI taxonomy): domain Eukaryota; kingdom Viridiplantae; phylum Streptophyta; class Magnoliopsida; order Geraniales; family Geraniaceae; genus Geranium; species Geranium sanguineum. The sequence goes on along the minus strand of JAYMTR010000070.1, from coordinate 7,083 downwards.
CTGCGGTCTCTCCTTGCTGACGTAACACTTGTTTCTTTATTTATCAAAACATGTGATTATTAACTTCTGTATTAATGTACCATGTTGTGGACTAATGCATTTGGGTATGCTTTGTAGCTTGTTAAAGTTGGAGATATATATGACCATTCAACAGTAGTCAGAGTGGACAGAGGATCTGGACTCATGCTTGAAATCCCTTCTACTCCAGTGCCCACTCCAGCATATGTTGGCGTATGTTAATCTTATAATAAGTTGTAACTTGCAAGGTTATTTTTCCTTGTCAAAATCTGTTATTGCATGGTAAATTTTTATGTTTGAATTTGCAATAGATCACTGATGTTGCCGATGAAGAAGTCCAGAAGTTAGAAAAGAAGTTCAAGGCTGGGAACCATGTTCGTGTTCGAGTACTTGGGTTCAGGCACCTTGAAGGGATTGCCATGGGGGTTTTGAAGGTGGGCCATCTAAACTTTTGTTCATTGTAGAATGCATCCATATTATGACGTCATTAGTAGATATGTTTAACCAATTTGAACATGCATCTATGTCAAACATTTCGCATGGATAAATCTTACTTTATACTTGCTGTCAATTTTGTATTGGTAAACAGATATCTAAAATATCTTCGTTCGAAGACCATTGCTGTTGAATTCATTCTCACAGTCGAGAACAATGCTAAAGTTTCAATTGCATACTCTACAAGGAGACTTGTACTGTATTATATATTCATTGTGTTTCTTCCAACTTGTTATGCAGGCTAGTGCCTTAGAGGGCTCTGTATTTACACATTCAGATGTTAAACCTGGGATGGTGGTGAGGGCTAAGATTATAGCTGTTGACAGCTTTGGTGCCATTGTACAAATTTCTGGTGGTCTGAAGGCACTTTGTCCTCTTACTCATATGTCTGAATTTGAAATTGTAAAGCCTGCAAAAAAGTTTAAGGTATTCCCTAGACGATAAATCTACATTTGGTTTCATTTTTGGGAGGAAACTTATTTGCAATACATCATGAAGCTGGTATTTTCTTGATCATTTTTTCCCTCTCTTGATTAAGGTTGTTTGCTTTAAATCCCTTCATGTTTCTTTGCAGGTTGGGGCTGAACTGACTTTTCGTGTGCTTGGTTGCAAGTCCAAGAGGATGACAGTCACTCACAAGAAAACACTTGTATGGCCTTTTCCTAAACACTATTTCCTTTTGCTTACATGGGTGCATAATTAATTCCAAACAAAATCTTACTCAAAATCCTAGGACTTTTTTCCTGTGATTTAATGTCTGGAGACATTCTGGTCAAGAGATCAACACGTGATGATATCCTCGCTCATTTTAAACCTTGAAACCTCATGCTCCATATATCTTATTCATTGCATACTATCACAATATTTTTATCTTTATTTGTTGAGACAAATACCGGGATTACAATCTAAAATTTCTCCATTCTTTCATCCATCTTGTTAATTTCTGATTTAGAGATTGTTATTTCTTGTTTTCTTACAGGTGAAATCTAAACTAGGGATTCTTAGTTCATATGCTGATGCTACCGATGGATTAATTACTCATGGATGGATAACAAAGATTGAAAAGTATGGATGCTTTGTTCGGTTCTACAATGGAGTACAAGGATTTGCTTCCAGGCTAGTCTCTTACAATCTCATTCACAATTTTAATAAGCCACCCTCTGAGTTAAATATCATTGCTGTGTTCACAATTTTAATAAGCCATCTGACTTAGTTAAATATCATGGTTGTGTTAGGTGAAAATGATGATATACTGCCACCATACCAAAATACTTCTCTCTAAAAGGTACAATTGCTAAAGAATGAACTTTAAGTGCAGCCAGATAGCTTATTAGGTCACTTTAGAAACTAATATACAAAGAGGAAGAACAGAATTAGGTTCCATATCAAGTATTTTGGGAGCAGGGTCTGAGCAAATGTTAGCTTCCAGAAATCTGAAACACTTCAGCATTTATGCATCAGCGTCATAATAAAACATTGACTTTATTGTATTAATGATGTGGTCTCAAGGTATTTTTCGAGTAAAATGATGGTGAGAATTTTGATAAAACAGAACACTAACTCTATTAATTGACATAGTAATCACTAAGAAGCTTTTGGGTGGGAACAATTGGTAAGAAGAAAAACAGAGGTATCTAAACTGAATAAAGACTCAGACCCTTATGAGCAGGGAAGTGACTGGCTTCTTTTATCCTAATTAATTGGCCAAATTATCCTCTCTTTTTTCTTTTGGAGTCTGGAAAATGAATGAAGTGTTAAATTACTTTCTTAAGATATGCAGCATAAAAACATCTCTATACTTTATCCTTTTGTAAATGTGTTGAGATTATTGTTGTTGTTTTCAGCAATCTGTTTTGCTGTTGATTGGGATTTCATTTTCTGTTAGATTAACTGTATTCAGTAACCCTTTCAGTATTTCGTTCTTGTTGCTAATTTTTTCAAGGATTACTAATTTGTTTGTTTCTCATCCGCAAACAGTTCTGAACTTGGATTAGAGCGAGGAAGTGATCCAGGTTTGATGTATCATGTTGGACAAGTAGTCAAATGCCGAGTAATGAGTTCAGTATCTGCTTCACGGCGTATTAATCTTAGTTTTGTGATCAAGCCTAGTAGGTTTGTGCATCTTCCAAACATATCTATTTTTAATCACTCTTGCAGTCTTGTTAATTTTGGTAGGGGAAGTTGGATGGTAGGTTATATGTTAAAGATGTTGCAAAGAATTTGTCTTCTCTAACCTGCATAAGAAATGTGATAAAAGTAATTTTATCAAAAGTTCCAAGGCTCTAAATTGACAATTTGACAGGATCACTGAAGATGAGATGATCAAGTTGGGTAGCCTTGTTTCAGGAGTTGTTGAAGCAGTTACCTCTCGTGGTGTTGTGGTAAATGTTAATGCAAAAGGTTACTCTAGGGGTACAGTTTTAACAGAACATCTGGCCGACCACAATGGTATGTGTAACACACACTACCTTGATAGCTTTTGTAATGCCTCTGTTTTGGAATTTCATGATTTAGTTTCTTATTTTGTAGGACTTGCTGCTACGATGAAAACAGTCCTGAAGCCTGGATATGAGTTAGAACAGCTTTTAGTCCTAGGTAATCTTGCATTGCATTTGTTTTCGGACATTTTAAAACAAGATATAATATTTTTGACTGTGCATATTGGTCCTGTTTGTTAAAACCTGTGTTGCTTTTTTGAATCTCAGTGGTTGTATGATAATGTTGGTTTTTCTTTCTGGTATTCCAGATATTGAAGGCAACAATTTGATACTCTCTGCAAAGTTTTCTCTTATCAAGTCTGCTGAGGAACTTCCTTCAGATATTGGTCAAATTCGTCCAAGTTCAATTGTTCATGTAAGTAATTATCTATTTCTGTAGGTGCTTTCAGTGACAGATACCCAGTACTTCTCGTTTATGTTGTTTTATATATTTTTCAGGGATATATTTGTAATATTATTGGGACTGGTTGTTTTGTTCGGTTTCTTGGGCGTTTGACTGGTTTCTCTCCTAGAAGCAAGGTAAACTTCTTTTATTTCAGTAATTATGCTACTACTGGCTTTAATTTTGTTATAGTATCGTTGTTTAATTAATTTTTTGTTTCACTCATTTCTTCTTGAAGGCAATGGATGACCAGAAAACTGAGCTTTCAGAAGCATTTTATGTTGGACAATCTGTTCGGAGTAACGTAGTTGATGTCGGTGAACTATCTTAGACTTAAACTTTTCAAGTTTTTAACTCTGTAGCAATTTATTCACCAGCTCTACCACCTTTTCCCCATTTTCTTCCAGGTTGATAATGAAGCTGGTAGAATAACACTTTCATTGAAGCAATCATGTTGCTCATCTACAGATGCATCCTTTATTCAAGAGTACTTTCTCTTGGGGGATAAGGTAACACTTCCCTGAGTCCTGTTCTTCTTTTGACCCAAAATGAGTGTCCTATTGTCCCAATTTGGATGTCCCAAAATGAGTATCCAGTTTCCTTCTTAAGAAGCTAATTATGCGTGGAATGTTAGTATCAAAAGTTACCACACTCAGTTATTTAGGTAGCATGGGAGGATATGTGGATAGGCAATCCAAAACTCTACTAATCCTTAAGTTTTACAAAATTTGACACTGATAGCGGGATGGAGGGATGCGTGGAATGCTCATGACCAATATTATAGGAATCACAATAACCATTCTTGTTACTTTATAATCTTTACCTTTTCTGTTAGTTCTTTTTCCTAATCATGCATGTTTCTCTCTTTCAATATAGATTGCTAAGCTACAATCGTCAGACCCCACAGCATCTGAACTAAAATGGTTTGATGGATTGAACATTGGCAGCACCATCGATGGAAAAATTGAGGAGGCAAAGGATATAGGAGTTGTTGTCAGCTTTGAGAAATATAATGATGTTTTGGGTTTTATTACACAGTATCAATGTTAGTATTTTTAGTAACATGTTTTCTATTTTTTGGCTTACCATTATATACGTGAAACTATGATTTACAACATATATATGCTTTTACAGTAGGTGGAACCACTGTGGAAAAAGGGTCTGTTGTTCAAGCTGTTGTTCTTGATGTTGCCAAGGCAGAACGCCTTGTAGACTTATCTCTAAAGGCGGAGTTCACTGATAATTCTAGACAAGAAGGCTCCACCAGCCAAGCCCACAAAAAGGTGAAACCATCTTAATTGTCTCCTATTACTCATAATCATAGGAATTGATAGAACAGCCTGTAAAACTTATTTATCTTCTTATCGTGCCATATGGCTTTGTTTTTATTTGCTTAATGACTTCTGAGTTCTAGCTATTATTGTTTTCCTACTATGGCCTGATTGTACAATGCTATCTCTTGATTCCAGAAACGTAAAAGAGACAAGGAACTGGAGCTGCATCAGACCGTAAATGCAATTGTTGAAATTGTTAAAGAAAATTACCTGGCAAGTATTTTCTGGAACTATTTGGTGCATTGTGAAATTAGACTATGTTTCTGAGTTTTATGATCTGCAAATCAGGTTCTTTCAATTCCAAAGTATAACAATGCCATTGGATATGCATCAATATTCGACTTTAACACACAAAAGTTTCCTCAAAAGCAATTTATGAATGGACAAAGGTATGATATTTTCTTTGAACCTGGATACTGTAAACAATTATTTAGTTTGGTTTAGTACCTTCCTTGGACATGACACCTTAAAGAAATATCACGTGTGCTGATTCTCTTCTCTATTTCTTGTGTGTGCACACAAACACACACTATTCATGTTACTCTTCCAATGTTAAAGCAAGAAGCTCTTATGTTTCAAAATAGGAGCAAGGTTATATTTAGAACAACATTACTAATGTTTGAGGCCTGAACAAGATATCTTCAATCATGTTCTTATTTATTATTATTCAAATCACACCGTCATGCGTCTCTACCACACACTAGAATTTTGAACTGGCTTCAGTTTGTACACCAGAAATCTATACGGTGTTAACCATTTTATTTAGTACTTGGTCCTTGACCTACTCTCCTGTTCTTTTGTGGAGTTTTTTCTTACATTCATCGCTAGTTAATGAATGCCTTGCAAGTGCACTTCTGATTTAATATGTTTTACGCGGGACAGTGTCGTAGCCAGTGTAGTGGCTCTTCCAAGTCCTCCGACAGACGGGAGGCTTCTTTTACTTCTAAAATCTTTAAGTGAGGCTGCTGAGACATCCAGTTCTAAAAGGGCAAAAAAGAAGTCCAGCTATGATGTGGGATCTATGGTCCAAGCAGAGGTAGACAAATTGTATTATTTTTATGAGAGTTTTGTTACATTTAAAAGCTAAACTGCATTACACTGAGTGCCATTCTATTCTTAATCAGGTTTCCTATGTTTTTGTTTTGTTTTGCAGATTACTGAAATTAAACCTCTAGAACTTAGATTGAAGTTTGGAATTGGATTCCGTGGAAGGATTCATATAACCGAGGTGAGTTAAAAAAAAATTGATCTCAGAAATGTTGTATATGCATTTAAAATTAATGTTTAGGCTCATTTGTCTTGTTCTCTTATTACTTGGTGTAACATGTAACTTAATAGGCAAATGATGATGGTCCTGTTGAAGATCCATGGAGTAATTTCAGGGTTGGGCAAACTTTGTCAGCTAAAATTGTTGCAAAGGCTGGTAAATCGGACAAGGGTCACCAATGGGAGCTGTCAATCAAACCTGATACGCTCTCAGGTAAAGTACCGTATAGAACTATAGATTGATTTCCTTCATACCTTAGTTTGACTATTATTTGTGATGACGAAAGATCTTATCACACTTTACTTAACTGAGCTTATTCTTGTCACTATTATTTCCATCATACGGGCAGTAGCCATTTTACCTAGCTATGTAAGTAATTGTCTCAGTTATAAAACCTAAGGGAAGGGATTTGTAATATTTATTTTGATATTGTTTCTCGTTTTCACAGTGTGAGGTATTGTTTTTAACCTTATTAAGAGACTCCTAATCTGTAGTGTCAGAAAAGAAAAAAAGGGAGAATCAGAATATCGGCTATCCTCTGCTGGTTATATACTAGATGTTTGTTGTGTCTTGATGGGTACACTAGGCTTGTGCAGTGTATGAAGATTGAAGACAAATTATGGGAATTGTGGTCATACTCCCTATAATTTTTCATTCTCGCTGTAAAGAGGATGGTGTTGTCTCTTGACTCAGATCATTGTACATATACTTGGATGAAGATTTCCTGAATAACAAGTTATTAATAAAATTTACTTTGTAACCTTATCCATGCTCATTTCATTTGGTTAGAGCTATGTTTTCTTTTTCCGTGTTGACATGTTTATAGATTGTAAATCTTATTCTATTGGGATCTGAATCATATTTATTATTTTCCCTGTTTATATAGGTGACGATCTGAGTACTGAAGAGTTTGAATTTCATACGGGACAATGTGTCACTGGTTATGTGTATAAAGTGGATAAAGAATGGATTTGGTTAACCATATCTCGACATGTTAAGGCACAGCTTTATATCCTTGACAGTACTTGCGAACCTACTGAACTTCAAGAGTTCCAGAAACGGTTCTATCTAGGCAAAGTTGTTTCCGGT
>JAYMTR010000069.1:0-10593 GCA_036897985.1 Geranium sanguineum | reverse complement strand
CGATATGAAAGAACATTTTTTTTGTGAAACGATGCATATCTCGTTTCTATATTTTGATTCGAACTTGTTTTTCCTTTTTAAATTAATCAGAAACGTGCCAGTTCGAGTACCAAATATGTTATTTTTTGCTCTTCTTTAAGATTTACAAGCAAATTGGCAGGCTTGTTATCCCCGTGAACTAATCGCCAAAAATATTTCAGAACACGCCTCGCAAGCAACAGAATGGGAATCGAACGCCGACTAAATCTGAAATTGGCACTCGTCGACAGCGGAGAATGTACACGATACCAATTTCAAATCTGATTCCATATCACAAAACGGACGCAAACTCGAAACCTATACCAACAACATTTTCACACACAACCACATATTCATCCATTCAATATTCACATCCTTCACCCTCAATCAAATCACCACCAGAACAGCCCGAAACAATTAGATCGAACCCTAAATTTCAAATTCAGAGATTTCAAATCCCTACTTCTAAGAAAAACCAAAATTGAAAGCACGCCCACACGCGTCAAATAAAACAAAACGAAAACCATAAAAAATAACAAAGCCACCCACCAACGGAGCAACGAACGTACATGCGACTGCACACAACCAACGACACCACGCCAAAGCCTCTTGACCGGAACTGCCCAATAAAAAAAGCCGAAGCCTCTTGACCAACCAGCCACCAAAAGTATAAATAAAAACAAACAACCCATGGGTGATCAAGTAAGGAGTCAAAACTCAATGTTCTCGGGATCGTTCTCATTGCTCTCAAGGTTGTTGTTCTCAGGGCGAAAGATGATCGTAAACTCTGTTACTCTTGGTTTGTTAGATAAGATATTTCTCTGTACCTTTGTAGAGGTTTCTCTTGCAGCTGTTTGTCGGCATAATAATTCTTTACACAGTATCCTACTCAAACAAATTTCTGCCCAAGTAAGAGCACGTCAATAGTAGTATTATAACACCGATTGTATCCTCTTCACGGATAATGAATGGGTCTAGAGGGTCTATCCGCGAAGAAGCAACAACAAATAAACAATAACAAAAGAATTGTAAACACGTTTAACACCGTCTTACATGATTATTTATAAATAGTGGTGTTTGAGGGGAATGTTGTAAAAACGAAACCCAAACAACACTTTGTAGTGTCAACATAATGCTAAAACCAACAGATTTTAATAAAAAAATCCACATGGGTTTGTACTATGCATATATAGAACATTTTGTGTTTGAAATCGACCTATGCTCTTAACATAGAATTTTGATCGGTGATCAAAATTCTAACAAAAATATGAACCATACAAGCAGAGCTGTCTTAGTAACTTCAAGTAAGGGCTTAGTAACATCTTCCTGGAGCCAACGAAAAAACGTGAGCAACAACCTCAATTCATATTGTATAGAAAAGCTAACACACTTTATTTGCATTTGGAGCCCAAATAGATAGTATTAAATTAAAGAAAATATTGAGGCAAAAATATATAATGTAAATGAGAATGTAAGATGAGAAATACAACGACAACTAAACACTAACTATCCCTGTACTGTTTATCTTATTGGATGGTAAAATTCAGAAGGTATTGTTAAATCTTTGAATGTCATGTATCAAATCTTAACTTGTCAATTTTTCCACGTGTCGGCCTTGGAAAACTTGTTTTTACCTAATTCATCCTAACTGACCCTGCCTTGCATCAATTAGTACCAAAAAAATCAAATACATGATCTGTTTTGATGAAAGCATCGTGAAAACTCGACTCCCATTACCCTTTTACCCCCTCGTCCTTCCCGATTGATGCGATAACCTTATTAACTATCAAACTGTTAGGATATGGAACTCTGGTTAAGGAGCAACCAAGAAAACATCGAGAAATTAGCACGATGAACTACATCATATTTGAATAAAACCTATTACTTTCTTAGCACTTTCTTGTCCGAGCCTGTAAAAGCAGTCAAACTGGGTTAGCTTGTTAAATAACCAAGAATGTTACCAACGATGGCTGATTTGAATGCCATCATCTTCCCAACCATAGCTGAAAGTGATCAATAAGCTATCAGATGTTCAGAGTATAGATATCGAGCGGCTTATAAGCTGTGAAATGAGTAATGACTTGCTTGGCTTTGGATGGCCCCGAGTAACAATTCTTGACAACCTGATGCATGCACGCTTTCTAAGCCAGGGCACTGAAGCATCAATCTCTCTGGAAATAGGAACAACAAACCAGTGAGCATATCAAATCATTAACCGAACAGTTCTCGAAAGAACTTATATTAAAGATGATCGACAAAAAAACATAAAACACACCTGAATACAAATTGGTGCACGAGTGATTTAAGTAAAATATCATATAAATCAAAACAAATCCAAAAAATTATTTAGTGTTCATGAAATACATAGAGCCTCTACAGATATCACATAAATAATTCGTTTTCTATTGAATCCTATGAATCCAAACATAATATTTGGTTTAGTGGTTCATTGTCTGTTATTTTTAATCGATATTATTGCCTCCCTCGAACCTCTCTTGCTTGCAGGACCAATTTCGACATCAATGTCGCTCCCACTTGTCAATGCTTTCGTTTGGTCAAATGGTGTCGATACCAACCCGCCTTCCCATAAGCATGGTACCCAAAACCCCCAGCATGACAAAGGTTTATACCAGTTAGCTCGCCACAGAAATCATTGAGGTGATCATGGCCTGTGAAAACAGCCTTCACATCTCCTGCCCCTACCAAGGTAGTGAAGAAGCCTGAGTTGATAGAGGCAGAACTGATACCTTCCTGCTTCACGCCTGTATAGTTTGAAGCGTCAAAATCTGCAAATTCCTGTAGTGGAATGTGAAAGTATGCAAGACCCGGCGCTGATCCTTTCTGAGGCTGTGGCCCTTTCATGTATGCTCTCTAAAATAAAGGGTGAAATGGTCAGCCATCTGACTCCTGAGCCAACAAGCTATGATGCATGGACACTCTAGTCTTCCTCATATCATATGTATCCAATACTCGTAGTCGTGTCGGATGCACTAACTCTATGAATACGTATCAGATACTTGACTTTACATGTCCCTCAATATTTTCAGAAAGAAACTAATCAGAAACATTATGAAACCTACGTGTCCATTATATTTTCCTTAGCCAAACATGTATCCAACACCCTCAAATGCATTAATGGATATGGTGAAACGTCTTAGGATACGTAATCAAAGAAAAAAGGTACTTATATACTCCCTCATATATGTCATTGCCCACATGACCAAGGACTTCAATTATTTATCTTCAGAACAAGGGAATCAATCTAATTTTCCATATTTCCCAAGCTGATCTATTTGCAAAACGCTTGTTTCTAACTCTCCCTTGCTCTCATCTTCTCCTAGTCAATTTTGTTATCGCATAACATTGTCTGGTTTCTATTTTAAATTTATTTAGGAATTAGGATGTGAAAATCCGTTTTTACCATGTTAATGATAGATGAATTTAGCTAATGTATGTGTACTGATATGACATATATTCTGTTTCATATAATCTGAGACATCACAGTATTTACGTGTCGATATGTTCATATCCTATTGTATCATATAATTTGTTTCTGCGAGATATAGCCGGCAAGTAAATGAGTATGCAAAAAATGTTTTGCAAGTGTGCAAGTTTATTTGGTCAAAATAAGACAGAAGTGTGAGGTAATTGGTACCCGGAGCTTTGATGAAGTGCGTTCAAACCAGAGCTGCTGAGAGGGCTTGATCCAACCATAGCCCGGGATAGATGGAACCGTTGAGTAGTCCCCACTATCCAAGAGATAGAGATTGAGAACTGATTTGTTCCCAAATAGCGTACCCTCAACCCCAGCAATCTCCAAGTTATAGTTCCCAAAACCATCCATAACATGTGCCTCCTTAGGATTGACTTGAGACAGAGTATTCTTCAAGCCAACAATATACTTCATAACCCCTTCCCTCGACAGGGTAGATTCCTGGTCGTGGTTTCCTAAAACAGCAACCCACGGAATGTTGGACGCTATTGCTGGGGCAAACGAAGCATTCATAGATTTTGCAGCATCAGTGGCGTCATATCCATACATATTGTCTCCTGTTGCACATTGTAAATTGATTCAGTTTGTGAATGAACATTGATATAAAATTTTAATTAATATATTATAAAATTTCATGGGTAAATATTAAGGAAGGAAATTATATATATCGTAATGATATAAGCCCAAGCATGGATTCGGAGACGGGAGGGAACTTAGTCTTAACTTATGGAACTCCGACTTTTTCTGCATTTCTGGATACTCAAGTTAAGATTTATCTCATACCACATCAAACACGGAAAGTATATTATTATTTGTTCCACTACATTAAAAAGGACGGCAATGTCTATGTTTACCAATCAAAAATCACTAACCTTCTCATGGATCACAAAAAAAATATAACCACCAAAATAGCTGGAGGTTGTCTGAAACTGACTAAATTACAAATGTCCAATCCAATAATAAATTGATGCTTAGTGAATTAGTTAGGCAGATTGTGTATTATAATTCATTTATACCCAGTACTTAAAACTCAGTGAACTCTTGCACTTACTGGATCACTCTTGCACTTACTGAACCATACAGGAAACAAACCAACAAAGAGATGCACACATGGAGAAAATGGCATATTTTACCTGGGTAACCAGACTTGAGTAATTAATGAAAGTTGTCTTCCCAGTAGAGTATTAACCCAAAAGCATAACCATTGGTTTGGCATCAAAACCACTGCTTGTCTGCAATATACAGTGAATTAAAAACAATGATCATCATACTTTGTATACATTCTTACTAAATAAAAATAAAGTGTATCCAGTACTGTACACATAATTTGTTATGAGCTTACCAGTGGCGGAGAGACAAAATCGTTAAAATGATATTTAACTTCTAATGGCTTCAGTTTCTGAAGGTAAAATGCCTTCAGCACATCAATTATTGATGTAACAAAGGAGAGGACAAAGATATCTGAAAATAGATAAAAACATAATCTAATGAAAATGTAAATTCTAATGAACTCAGCCTATACACACAGACGAGATAACGTTTCAATTGAGAAAAATGATACTACAGTGTACCATGTTCAGGGGTTAGAGACTACCACTATGGAAGGAAAATCCAGCTACAAAATATCTAGGATCTCCAATATGATAGCCCATGCCTATCTACTGGTAACAACATGACTTATAATTTCTTTGATGCAGAATCAAAATAAGTTTCCCCAAAGCAATGAAGAGAATATTGTATATCACAACAGACCAAATAGAAACTCGAGAAGGCCAGTCTCGAATCGGAAGTTCCCTCCAAATATGTAGAAAAATCGTGACAGTGCTTTCAAGTGGTGAGAGAGAGGGCATTTCTTTATATTGTTCCATAGGGAGCTACACCATATAAACAACACGAAGCCAGCCCCAATGACCCGCCATAGACTTCAAAGTCAGCATGCACCTAAGTGACACAACAATAAGTGAATCATATTTAACAGCGGGCACCAAATAAAGAATAATGCCACAAGCCGGATTGCCTCCTCTACCTGCTTGGCCAATTCCCGAGTGGGTAAAAGGACAAGAATGCTAGGCCCTCTCCCATGTCATGCCTTCCTCGATGCCTTTGCTTGCCCATTTGTTAGAGACTCCAAGATCGGCAACACAAAAGGCCAGAGTCTTGTTCTGCACAAAATTGCAACATAGTTTTATATACAATACCGGTACTGAATCTAACATGTAGCTGAGCCTAATGTATCCTAATAAAATTAGTCAATTTTTATAAACAAAATACCATTGCAAAGAACATTTTGTAAACTAAACGAACTAACTTCCTACAAATTGACAATTGATCACGCAGATTAATTATCAAACTTCAATCCTCCAAATACCATAGCAGCAAGTGTTGTTATCCTGGAAGAAGTGCTCACACTTTGGTCATCAGCCAAAGCTAGATCAACCAGAAGAAATGTTTTTCTGAGTGAATCCTCAACCTCCTTCAAAAAAATATCGTCAACTTTAGACGCCCGAGAGAAATTAACATCTTCGAAAAACAGTTTCATGACATTTTTTCTGACATGAGCAGCAACTTCAGGTCCTCCATGTCCCAATAGCCACAATCAGTCACCTCAACAAAGAACTTAACAACAACAATACAATTGTAACTGCAATAATTTAATAACAGTCCAAATAGTAAAGTTACCCCATAGAAAGCGCTTGGTTTCGAAAATTCAAAGAGCAAACCCAAGTGTGTTGATAGGTCATCTATTGTATACGTTCATCCTCCATATACCTCCTCGGATTAATGTCGGAAAAGCTACCCGAACGGATGGTGGGGAAGAACTGCAAGATGGTTGGTTCAACATCAGCTTCTCTTATGTTGTTATGAGATTTTATAGCCTGGAAAAGGAAAGTCATCTCATTTCCGATCCTCCTACAAACCTAATTCAAATTCACAACATTTTATCATTCCCAAATTTCTAATACCAGGTTGAATTTGCAACACACAGAACCAAAAATCATATAACAGCACAGATATGATCTGATTGATCTCTTCAACCTTAGAGCATCAATTTGGGATTTGGGAACAACAATATATTTGATTCTAATCAACAATCATAATACACCAACACACACAGATTCCGTTTGTATTCTGGGTAGATTTTTCTTAGGGTTGTTTTATTTTCCTACTTTTCTTCTGTACTTGTCTTTTCTTGCAATAAAATTCTGAAGCTTATCAAAAAAAAAACCAACACACACAGATAGACCAGGAGTTTCTGAACAGCTTGTAGCTAAAAATCCTTAACAATTATTACAATAATCAAAATTTTCATCCAAAATTAGGTCTAAACAGCCTAATTCTACAAATCTCCAAGCGAAGAAACGCAAAGATGCGAAAAAATTATTAACATTCTTATGTTGAAGAAAGATACTCGATAAAAAAATCAAACTAAGCAAATACGGCAACAATGTAGGGTTATTAAGTCCCTACTGCAAGAACAGAAACCCATAATCAAAATAGCCAATCCATAATCTAATAATCAAAATAGACAGTCCAGAATCTAAAGTTGAAGCAATTGAATTGAATTGAATAAACAAACCTTGAAATCCCAAATGTGGTGCAGCCACTGGAGCATGCCACTTTCACCGCCATATCCTCCCTCCTCTGCCACCGTTGACCCAATTGCTCAATTGGGCATCAGTTATTTTCAAATTATATCGAATACGGTTTTGAATCTATCAATTACATCATTAAACTTCAAAACTTTTTTCATAGCTTGGTAAGAATGAAATAACCCATATAAAATAAAACAAAGAAGAAAAACAATAAAATGAGAGGAAAATTAGCAACTGAATAGGAAAAAACTCACAGCTTATGGTCGTCATCGATCTCGAGCTTCTTCTGGCACCCAGTGGTGGGGTTTGCAACGTTGAACTGAGCATAAATAGCAAATAAAAACCTATTAAAAAACAAATAAAACAGAGATCAAAAGAAAACAAAAGGCAACCCGTCCAGCACCGCCTCCGAAACACAAAATTATGCCTCGTAATCAAGAAATTGGTCAGAGCAACATACTGATTCTCCACCTACCACGTGATTGCTCCATCGAAATTTTCCCAACGCCATTGCAACCACTTACGCTGATCTAAGATCAGAGGACCCCAGACGGCGAGTGAGAATTCTCCCGAGAACAAAAGCGTGGAATTTGGGTAAAATCATATGGCTTCATGGCCTCAATCGTGGAATTTGGGTAAAATCATATGGCTCCATGCCTCAATTTTCTGATATCCCTCCATATATAGAATCTGAACAGGTGCTTGCCAACCGAGGCCATTATCCATAACCAAATATCAAGACATCAGATGGACAATTCAATGTATATGGGCACTATGAAAATTCACAAACACATTCACCGAATCCAATAAATTAACCGAATATGGCAGTTTTTTTACGCGCAACACAGTAAATCCGCTCACAGTCTTTTAACAGTTTGCTAAAAGATTCTCGAGAACAGCGATCCTCTGAATGGCCATATCAATTGCTAGATTCTTGCGATCAATAACAGCTCTCGCCTCAAACTCATACACTGAATGACCATATCAATTGCTAGATTCTTGCGATCAATAACAGCTATCGCATCAAACTCCAACAACCTCGCTCTTCGAAGTCGCTCAATGCCCACATCATACTCTACAAAACTGTGTAAACCTTTTTAAACAACACACAACATACAATATTTTTACACGACCTGGCCAATAAGTAACAAATCCCTACCACATACATCCAGACAACACTGACTTCATCCTACACCCACCTGCACAACCAATACAAATCAAGTTCTAAACAGAAGCATAATCACACAAACAAAATTGATTACACCAAAAAATGAAAACCAAACAACGCACAAGAAAATCCACAATACATAAACTCTCGCATTACACCAGTACCAATAAAGATAAGGTCGTCCAAAACCGATAATTCTAACAGTCTTAAACATTAAGCCTCCCACTAATTTCGGTTCTTAAAACTAAATCACAAAATCAATAAAACCCAACCGAACATTCATAATGGAATGTATAAAATCAGATATGAATAATAATCTCTTGCATCACAAATACATTTCACAGACGCCACAAAGATAAACAAACTGAGACTCGGAATGTAGGATTAGAGATGAATTACATAGAGAAGAAAGAGTGCATATTGATATTTAAAAATTGAACCTGAAATGGGAGGGACCAGGCTAGTTAGCATGAGCCAAATATCGGAGTCCACGGAAACGAAGTCGATGCTGAAATTGCCAACCCATTATTAAATATGGATTACACAGATAAAACCCAACTGAACATTCATAGATGCTGAAATTGCCAACCCAAGACTAAATATGGATTACACAGATAAAACCCAACTGAACATTCATAAAGGAATGTATGAAATCAGATATGAATAATCATCTCTTGCAACACAAATATATTTCACAGACGGCACAAAAATAAACAAACCGAGACTCGGAACGTAGAATTAGAGGTGAATTACATAGAGAATAAAGAGTGCATATTGATATTTAATAATCGAACCTGAAATGGGAGGGAGCAGGCTAGTTATCATGAGCCAAATATCGGAGTCCCCGGAAACGAAGTCGAAGCTGAAATTGCCACTAATAATTCGCTTCCACTTGTTGCTGAACAATAACCTTACGGGCGGCGATGGTCAATATGAACAGAACATAGCGCCATGGCAAACACAGTCCCGACCACGCACCGCAGTAATAAGAGAAATAAGAAAGAACCAGACAAACCGTAAGTACCTTTCCCGATGGGCACAGTGAGAAATCAGACGGCGGAGACTGGCCGGTCGTGACCCTCACCACATCGGCTGCACCTCGGGACATTTCTGTCCCCCCCTCGCCAATACTTGAAAGCCATAGAAACGAATGTGACAATCGATCTGAATATTCAAAGCAACTGAATATGCACAGTGAGAAATCGATCTGATTAAGTAAAATGGTGCAGCTGCAGAGCAACTGAATATTCCAATACTATTACATCAAATGTAGATCATTCAAAATGCAAGTCCATAAGCTCTCCACGATTCACTTCTATTAAATAAATTTTCAGGATTAAGCCAAAACATCAGGTAATATGGCTAACCTATCAAACCTTGAAATGAAAAAACACAGCAATTGATCACAATCACCAATACCCTCATAGCAAATCAAAACAAAAAGAGGCAGAAATACATGTTCTCGGAGAGCAGTCTTCAGTAGACCATCGAGGCCTTGTCACAACCTCATGAACATTTTACCCATCATATACAAATAAATAAACAGTCCAGGCAGTGTCATTTGCTATTTCCACAGAAAGCTAATAATATACACACAATTTCTAAAATCTATGCTGTTATTTACAACATTCAGCCTGACCTTAAAAAAGACTACTGCTTTACAGACACAAAGATCATTCAACACAATTACAACCATCCCAACAATCCCTTCTGGTTCTGGGTGATGAGGCAATCCCACAAATTAAAGGGAAATAAAACTGAAACAGAAACCCACAAGAACAATCACCCAAAAATATATAAAGAAAATCAAAAGTTTGTAGAATTCGGACCGTTTCTGTACCGAGAGCGACTCAGCCCTCCTCCAGAGGACTCGAGAATGCCCTCCCAATCCGTTGACTCCTCGGGGTCGCCATTCCTGCCCTTGATCATCTGCAAAATCCTCTTGGCGTTCTCTCTGGCTCTGTCGGTCCCCGTCTCCTCCACCTCCCTCAGCACATCCACCGCCCTCGCCTCCTTTGCCAGCCCCCTGAACCTCAAGCTCCCGTGGCTGAGGGCGTACAGGGCCGCGACACAGTTCTCTCTGGCTGACTCGGACTCCAACTCCCCGCGGTCTCTCAGCATCCCCACCACGCGCAGCACCTTCGAAATTCAAGAACACAGAAGAAATAAGAAAGGCAAGCAGTCCGCTATTCAAACGCCTACCGCGTGAACGCTCGATCGGAAAAGCTCACGGACGCCACTGCAGCCGCTGACGCAGACGCAAGGTCGGAGGACCACAACAGCGACCGGAACTTTCCCGAGAGCGAGCCGCGGGCTATGCG
>JAYMTR010000068.1:0-10646 GCA_036897985.1 Geranium sanguineum | reverse complement strand
TAAAATGCTTATGTATTGCATTAGATGCCACCAATTTAAGTAGAACTATGACGTTAAACAATCATACTATTATGTGTTGCACAATTTTGTGTTCTACTTAGATCGGTGACGTGGGAAATTTATTATCTGTTTCGGATAATTAATGGTCCTAGCACAGATAATATTATCTGTTTCGAATAACTAATGAATATAAACACAGATAATACTACTGGTAAGTTTTGTATTATCTGTGTTTATATTCATTAGTTAGTACTTGAGTTCTTGTTTTATTACAATGCATTTTGAGTAATTAAGTAGAATTATGGCGTTGAACAAACAGAAAATAAATTTAAGTAGAACTATGACATTGAACTCACCAGTATTGCAACCACCGTGTTAGGGCCATTAATTAAGCAGTACATTAAATAACAAATTAAAAGAAATCTAACTCAAAATCGTCCAAAACATTGATTACTAAGAGTGATAAATAAACGGATAAACAAATAAATTAAAAAATGTAATAATATACATTTAATAGAAGACAGAGCATTTAAGGTTGACAACAGCCCAATCACACAAACCATTGGTACTTAAGGATATAGAAAAGAACAAATACACCACTACACAACAAACAAAGATGTCGCAACCAAACCATCGCTTAAACAAGCGAGCAAAACTATCAATGGATGTCCAGACTTTATCGCCAATGGTAATATACAAACTATACATACCACAAATAAATTTACCTGCAAACTGTATTTTTTGTTTTTTGAATACGTTTTACAACAAAATTATATTATAATGCTAACAACACATTCGTACATACATCGCTTCACAAACTCATAGAACATCAAGAAACGCTACAACAAAATGGTGCAACAATTTTTCTTTTTAGGAGTGCAAGAAGACATGATTAAACAAATACTCGACTGTGTATTAAAGGTACGAAGTCAAAGATCTTGAACTTTTTAAAGGCTTATACAAAATCTTAATAATTAATATCTGACGCTTTTACAACAACAGACATACAGTGGAGACATTGGCTGGTACTGTGTGGAGAAAAACAACTACAGAGTAATAGATGAAATTTTTATGGCCGAACTGAGAAAATAGACATCCTAACAAGCCATGCAGCCACACAACAACAAATCAGTCTTAGCCATCAAATATCAATTTACACATACAACAATACCCTAACCCTTTTAATTTACCATTCAAGCTAAAGCACCACAAACATGTTCTCACCAAGAAATTACATGTGATTCGTTGGACACAAAGTGGAAAACTGAAGCCTCTTGAAGCACGTGTTAAAATGTTTATTGCTTATAAGTTGTAAATCGCGCAATATCAACCACTCTTACCTATATATAAATACATGTATCTTGTAAGCATATTAAATTTATCTGCACATACCGTCATGAATATTGCTATCATACATTGGGTTCGAGCAAATAATTACACGGAAACAATAAATAAATTAAAATTTTAAATGTTAAATAAATAACAACACGAAAGTATAAATTGACATTTAATAAAAGTACATAAAGAGATACATCATTATTACTGTTTGAAAATATCAGGAAACACAATACCAAACATTCAAGAATATACTCTAAATTCTACTACCAACTGCCAGAAATAATTAATAAGAAAATATGTACTTCTATTCAATAGTCAATCCTCACACACATCGGGGGATGATCCACATGATTCAACAGCTTCATCCTCGTCAAAATCATCAACAGACTGCAAAGATTTCATAAGCAATCAGAATCATTGAAAACTACAAATTATTGACACATATACAGAGATGCAAAAAAAATAACACCAAAGAAGGTTGCCGCTCAACAAGAGGCCGGGTAGAAGAATTTCCGACAAACTATGGATTCATTTCCTTTCGATCAATTAATGCATCAACAGCAACCTTATAACCGTGATCCTCAATGAAGAACCAATAGTCATCACTTCCATATTCCTGCAACAAAAAGAATTATAAAAACGTTGCAGTTAAAAAAACAGGCACTCTCAAGTTAAAAGTAACAAAAAACGAAACTGAAACCTCTAAAAGCATAACAATAGTTCTGTTAATATCGTCTTCCTTAAAACCCATTAGCTGTAAAGTTGTCTGTGCTTGCTTGAACTTCTCCTTTCTTTTATGTAATATAAATATAACAAAATTACAATATAAACCTATATGCGCAAATGGAATCACTTATACAAAATAAAATTAAAAACAATTTGAAAATTAAACCAAAAAACCGATTGCGATAAATACCTCAACACTTTGTACAAGATTGGCGATGTATGTTTTTGCATTAGGAAGATTGCGAGGGTTTTTTGGAGGCATCATTTCAATAAACGCACTCACAAACACAACTAATTTATAGTAAAAAATTGTACTAAACGCTGCCACCAAGCACCGTTTCGCATTTACCTTATAAGTATCCAAGAAAATAAATTACAACAATAAATATGGAAAATTAGGTACTTAACAGTCACATTCAGACGCAAACCGCACATGCATTGAATACACACACCTGTAATTAAACATTGACACGAATCTCGACTTACAATCACAATATTTGATAGATACTCAGAATGCTTTTTAAAAAAAACACAATTACTGCATTTATAACATATAGAATTTAAGTGTTTTCAACCGCTCAAACTTATCCAACCACACTATTAATGACACTACCAAAAAAAGATAATAACAACATACAACGAATACCGAAACAATGTATTCAAAATCGCACACTCAACCCACCAATCCATAATATATATTTAATTATTAGTAAAAACAGAAATTAATAAATTGACATTACTTATTAATTAATTTTCTGATAAAATGTTTATCATCGTAAATTACAAAATAGTCACATAATCCAAAGTAAACAATATACACTTTATCTTCCACATCAAATTAAATTAAGAAATTACATGAATACTAAATTAAGAAATTACATGAGAATATCGTGACGCTACACTAACTGTTATGTGTACGAACGTGTGAATAAAAATCATTTAAAGGTAAAAATGAAAAAAATTCAATATGTACGGGAAAATCGCAGCGTACCACATCAAGATAACATGAAGAATAAAGTAAAAAAATACAGGATAAAATACTATACTAAACAAATGCATCAGAACAAATTAAAAAAAAATTATAAATCCACAATGCAAACCAATGCACAAAGACAAATACATATAATTATTAAAACCAACAATATCATAAGTACCCAACAAATTTGTGCACCTCCCTCTCCCACCTACAGAAACACTCAAAATCTTCATCATCGCTCAAATATTCTTCCCAACATACCATCCTCTTAAAAAACAATATGCAATTGTCACAGGAAATTACTGTTCCTGAATCAACACTCGCTGCCAATGATCTCAAATTAATAAGTCTAATCCACAATCGACACATTGCAGTCGCCACACTCCAACGACAATGCCTTATTGTTGGGTAATAACCATTCCTGCAGTGTTTGATAGCATTCAAAAGATCAACACTCTGCCGCCTACAACACCCACCCTTGCAAAACAAAACCAATCCAGAAACATACATGGCACCAACATGCCCCAATCGCGCTACCTTCATCAATCGACTTAAACCAGCGTCACCCGAATCAAAATCAGAAAGTCTGAATAGCCCCGACTCAGCACCAACAGAACTGGTAGTTCCATCATACACAAAATACTCGTACATACCTTCAAAATACAGCGTATCGCAATTTTCGTTATCAACACAATATTTAAAAATTTAACAGCATCATACACAAAATACACGTACATACCTTGAAAATAAAATGCATCACAATTTTCGTTATCAACACAAGATTTAAAAAATTTAGCAGCCCACAAACCCGCAGAATAAGAACGGGCACACAACACGTCCACGTATGCGTTCGACAAAACACACTTGTCAAACGACACACTGTTCAATGACTTACAACAAAGCCTTAGACTTGCAAGATCAAAAACAGAGTCGCGTGCAACAATCGAAAGTATCTTGACCAACATATCACGCAGTAACGACTCAATAGAAACAGTAGTGGTCGTTCTAGACCTTTTTATTTCACAAAGATGCATCGCCGGTCCTGCAACGCATAAAAGTTTCAACGAACAGAAACCCAATTTATAATAAAAATACCGAACTCGCAACTACAACAACGATCACCATTAAACAAACCTTATCCAATTTACTGATGCGACAAACCAGATGACAATCGTGCGTGAATCTGTATAATACCGCGATCAAGATTCAACGAAGACTTCCAATGCAACCGCTGCAACACATCAGAGCAACATCACCGTGTGTCAGTATTTTATCACAACTGTCAAACAATTAAATAATTTCAGACTCTTATAAGCCATGTAAAAACATACTAACCCAAAAACTAAAACTACATCATTTCAAAAATAATTTTAAAAGGCAAATCATAACACAAGATAAAACCCATCACACGCAAAAATTTCACCGCTACTAACAACATAAATTTGTAGATCGACACACCAAAAAAATATAAAAAAACACACGATATTGTCGACGGACAAATAATTTTAACCATCACGCAACCAATAACAGATAATAACAACATAACAACCAAAATAATTATAAGATAAAACAAACAAATAAGTCACCGCACGGTATACTAAACAATATAACACTAACAAAAATACACCATACATTTTACCCTCGAAAAGGACACAAACGAATCCAACACGACAACATATTTATATATGTAATACACTTTTCAGTTCTCAATTTTGTTGCAATTGATCCTTCGTCCCTGACGAATTTGTATGTTAGTCTTGGAATGAATATTTGTAAAACACATGCTGTAATTAGCTCTACACACATAATGCAAATTGAGCATGAGATTTTACGCACCTCATGTCCGTAGATGACTAAAGTGACCTAAACCTAAACAATACCTCCATGCCAAGTAACCAAAGGCACTACCAACTGCAATTTGACATAAATTTACGCTTACCTCATATCCGCGGCGGGAGACTCATAGTCCCAATAGAACTGAACCACACAACCTACGTCTTTAATCAACACCGCTCGGGAACACCAACAAATAAATAAACCGATGGTGAATTCACCAAACCCACACAAACTCACGTAAGCAAACCAAAAGCGTCGTCTAATCAAACAAAAAACACCCGGATAACCAACTAAAATTTTTTACCTTAATTCCCTCATATTATTTTTACATTTTTATAATAGAACTATAAAACAAACACAAATAACTCAAATAACAAATTACACATACACGTACCAAACCAAACATGATTTATTAAAAAATACAAACTGAAAATTTCAATAATTCTATTATTTGACAAAACCTCGAGAAGAGGATTAGAACAAAAAACACAGAAAAATTAATCACAACAATCATTCCATAAATTTTTTTTATTAAAAGTTAAACAAACATATTTTTTACATTATGTAATTTTTTTAAACACATAAATATAAAAAATTATTTTGTGTTTGGCTTCCTGCATCAATAGCGGAAAAATGCATTTATTCTTTTTTGTAGTTGTAGCACAAAAATATGTTTTAAAAATTATACAATAAAAATCCACCCCAACAATAAAAATTCGCTTCCTTGCAACATTAAATGCTTTAAGGACATGTTGTTTCTGACACACAAGACATCGTGGATTTACACCCTTAATTTTATTACGATTGATTCATCGTCCCTGACGAATTTATATGTTAGTTTTGATTTTAAATATTCGTAAAACACATGCCGTAATTGACTCTACACACACACTGCAAATTGAGCATGATATTTTACGCCTACCTCACATTCGTGGCTGACTGGAGTGACCTAAAGCTAATCCAATACTTCCAAAACAAGTAACCAATAGGCACTACCAACAGTAATTTGATCATAACATTTTACGCTTACCTCATATTCGTGGCAGACTCAAAGTCCCAATAGAGCTAAATTGCACAACCTATGTCTTCGACTGACTAATGTCTTTAAGATAGTGACCCAAAGTTAATCTGATATCTCCGTACCAAGAAACTAAAAGGCATTACCAAATACTAATTCGCCAATGTCTCTGTAGAAAACACAATAACATTGATCCACAACACACTGTCCCAGAAGACAATGCACGAACCAAACACACAGAACAAAATATGGAAACCTATATGCGTGCATAGCAAACTTATATGCATAAAACTACACATATGCTTAATACACTCAGGTTTGTGTTTATTTGATGCGCCACTAAAGACAAACAATTTATAAGGAAACACACCACACGCCAAGAATCAGTAAACTAATCACATCTATATAATATAAGTAACATCCCTATTACATGCAAATAAAAAAAGGCAAAACACAAAAACAAGACCAACAACAATAAACAACATCTGTCATTATCTCACCACATCTCGGCAATGTGCAATTGAAAAGAGGTCATTTTATAGTTGTTGATTCTGAAGTTCGTATTTTCTTGATAAGCCTGTCCTGGCTTTTATTTATTTGTGCAAGTTTACTTTAAATTACAGATGTATGAAGTTTGTATGTCTTGTAATGCTATATTTTATTTATATTTTTGAGACAAATTGTACTTGTAGGGGACGTTAATGTGGGTGCAGTGTAATCGAAGTATTGTGCACAAGTTTAAGAACAAGATATATGTCGGCGAGATTTACAGTATTTTCAACTTGAACGCCGTATCTTCGACTGGCCAGTATAGACCGCTTGATAATGATGCAAAGCTATTGTTTAGTATGCTTACTAAAATTAAAATTGTTAGTAATTGTTCAGGGACGATTCCGATGAACGGCTTTCAATTTCTAGGCCGATCAACAATTACTGCGCAATGCAAAAACAACACGACTCTAACTGGTTTGTCGTCACATTTGTAAATTGGCATTCTTTTGGTGTTAAGCATGTTATGATAATTGCGTTGGTACATATGTTACAGGGTGTTTCACTTTAACTGGAGACGTTGAAGTTGTTTCTGGTGGATTTTCTAAGAGGGACCTCGAGCTTCTATCTGGTATTCAGCCGTGGATAGTAGCCCCCATTGCCTTACACCTGTTCCTTTTTATTTATAGAACGAATGTCGGATGATCGAAGCAGTCCGGCCATCCAATTTGACCAGACTACACCGTTTGTTCCATGAGACTTCAAATAATCATTGGAATCATCCAATTTGTTGTCAATGTAAGAAATAAAAAAACACCAACTCGATAAAAAATGCACGAGGAGCAACAACTCCAAAGTCACAAGGTATACACTACACGATACGATTGGAACACATAAATTTCACGAGCACAATAACACACGAATACTCATATTTCATGAGATCAAGTCCGAACAAGTCCATTTAACAACGCACAAACAGGATTGGCCGTCCAAATTGACCAGACTCAACCGTTTGTTCACTGGAAAAATATTTCATAATCTATAAATTAAAACAAAAAACACAACGAATAAGACACAAAACACCCATAAAATCAGTCGCCGGTACATCTCCTCGTACCTTCCATGCACGACCAAACATTAAAACAATGTTACAAACACAATATTTTTCTTTTCAATGTACCGTCAACATGTCACTGCCTACAGGGTGACGGAAAGACCAACAGACAGTTACAACAACACCATCTATTAAAATAAATTTGTCAAACGGCAAACCATTTTAATAGCCACATTTTTTGTCAATATTTGAAAATGATATTATAAAATTTTCTTTTGTCCATCCAATATTAGTATGTGATTACCCTTATTAGCCCTCCGTGCATTGGACTCACAAAACAAAAAATAGATGATTTTTTAACAAGCATCAAATTAGAATACTCTCTCAATTGCATTTTTTACGTGGTTGTTATTCTTGTTTGGAGCAACGTGCTTTTCCGAATAATATAAAAACAACTTCCCTCTTCTAAGGATTACACGAAGTAAAATACGTTATATTACCTATAAAATTGTACAGGTTCAATAACTGGCATAGTGAGCGAAAAAATGAAGTATGTGGATTGCGTAATACCACGGGGAACAGATTCTTGAAACACTTGTTATTCGCATTTGAAAATTAAATCTCGTGCGAAGATTCGTTTTTTTTGCCGTGTTTAGAAAATTTCTTAGAATTAAAACTACCAAGGCGACGAAAAAAAGTGTTTCAGTAATCTGTTCCACGTGGATTTACTCTTTCACAGGTAACAAATGTTTCGTCTTTTATACATCAGAAAGTTATACATTGCCTAAATCGGTTTATAGTTGCATCAAAAATGAAAATATCGGGTTACGTGTTACGTAAAACTGATAGTAGCTTGTCGATAGCTAGCAACAACAACATTTAAAAAAAAATCATTAACTTTACCTTCACCGCGTATCAAGTTTTATTGCATGCAATTTTTTAGTGAGATTTTTAAAAATATTTAACATAGAGAGTCCAACATCTCCCGAATATTAAAATAAAAATGTCAAGAACCAATCTTTGGAAGTACAAGACCCGTTTTTAAACATAACAAATTATTCGACAATATATGTTCAAAATAACAACAGTAACAACACAATAAATGGTTACAAAATATAAAGTGATGTAAAAAAACTTTTATCTCACCTTTCGACAATTGTCTTCGCACCTCCTCTTGAACTGAATAATTGCAAATGCCAATTACATTCCACCACTGCAAATTGAATACAAAATTTTCAAACATAAGAAAATTTATGAAAAACGTACTAAAATAAGATTAGCCAAAACAAATGTTATACCAAACACAAACAAATTACCCATTTTCCGACAAAACAATGGTAAAATAAAACAAACGAACCGGTAAATAAATAAAACAAAATCTTGAAAAATGTTAAAAACACCAGAATATATTTATAATATACACTGTATATAAAACAAACAATAATAATAATAAAACATACATGAATTACCAATATATTACAACAAACAACAACATCTATTAAATTGAAATCACCACAAACAATAATAGAATTCACAGCAAATGCATATTGCAACTGCATATTGTGAAACTTAAAAAATTAATAAAACTCAAACAATAACTACATACACTCGACCCAAAAAGACCACAAAAACAACATAAAAACAAACTGCCATCTACACAATTAGCTGCTTAACACCAAACAATTTCCCATATACTACAAAACCACCAACACACACCCAGTATAAAAATATTCTTGAAAGATCTTAAAACAAATGTGTATAAAATAAATAATAATAACAATACATATTAATATTACAACTAATACCCAAAAAAACCACAGAAACAACATTAAAACAAACCGCCATGCACAATACGGTGCTCAACACCAAACAAATTCTCATATACTACAAAACCACAACAAACACCCATTATAAAAACATTCTTGAAAAATCTTAAACACATTTTCTTGAAACACACTTAAGCTTCTTAACAAAGAAAGAAATAAACAAAACCGAGCAAGAAAATGACATTGTGATGGGTACAGAGTGAAGTGACTCTCAGTGACCCATAGTAACAACTTCTGGGATAAATATTCTTGGAACTTCATCATTAACATAATCGTTTTCGACCTCTCCTTCTTGGCCCGGATCTGGATTTGTCACGCCCGCGATGGTAGTACCAGTGTCACCTACCATAGGTTCATCGATCGCCACGCTCGCCGCAGGGCCTTGAGCACCAGGTGTGGAGTTTGCCGGGTCCACTGCAATGACCATTTCAACGACGAACAAACAGGTCAAGAGTGTTCCTGTGCAAAAAGAAAAGCGGTTCCTGATGTGGCTGCCATGTTTTTTTTTATTTTCTTTCTTCTTGTCTCTCGTCGACCCAAATCAACAGAGCACGACTATATAGAAAAATTGGAACGAGATGAAACAGAAAAGGAATCAGAAAAAATATAATAAACCAACTCTTTGTATATGAATTTCCATTGTACATATAAACACATCACAAAAAAACAAAAAAGAACAGCCCAAAACAGCAAACGTAGATGAAAACTCATAAAATCAAATATCAGCCAACAACACAAAAAAATTACAAAGACAAACCAACAACCATTGAATAGTTGCACACACCACCTACGTCAAGATCATCAAAGCACAGGTGTAGCATGCAAAAAAATACTAAAGACAACATTACAAAATGGACATTTACAAACGAAAAATCAATAAGAAATAAAAAACTACACGCACCTACAGAGATTCACATACTCGACTACCACAACACCGATTTCCTGATAATGACGAAAAACCATCAAATACGCCCGGACAACACCAACACACACTAAAACTCCTGCCAGCACCGACGCCGCCAAATCACAAACAACCTCTACCGGGATCCAGTAGAATAAAGAAACCAGCAAACAACAGGAAGAATCCACAACCCAAACACAAAAGCAAGGCAGAACAAGCATACAAGCCAATCCAACGCCTACCTCGTGATCGTTCAATCGGAAAACATCACAAACGCCATTGCAACCGCTTACGCAGACGCAAAGCCAGAGGACCACAATAGCGAGTGAGATCCTTCCCGAGAACAAGCCGAGGGTTCTGCGTGAAATGGCAAATGCACACCGTCTCCACCCACCAATACCACACATATATATACCAGACGAACAGACACAACCAACCGATGCATCCAAACACCAACAGACACGAATATGTAAATTCAATGC
>JAYMTR010000067.1:0-10663 GCA_036897985.1 Geranium sanguineum | reverse complement strand
CCAAATGCATTAACATAGGCTTGCATGTTGTTTTTTCAAAACTGAATTGCAGACCATCAATCTCCCCATTTAATATAAATCAAGGTTCAATTGATGTATAATTTTGTCAAGAAGCAAAAACTTTTCAGTTAATGGCCTTAACCAATTCTGATCTTTCAAAATTAAAATTCAGGGCCAATCAATGTATTATTTTATTTCATGATAAAAATGACAAATTCAATGAAATAATATATTAAATGAAATAGTTAATATTAACTGAGTGACCATATAATTTTAAAATAAGTATTTAGTCAACATGTATTTCCCTACCAAAGGCATGTATTTCTAACCCAAAATCATGTATGTCCCTCTCAAATATAAGAATACCTTGTACTTCTTCTAACCCAAATTGCATTACTATCTCAACTTAGTATAGATTTCACAAGCCATTTTCAAAAACATACTTGTTTGTTGAGTGTAATATTCAAGATTGTGTATCTCATATCATGGTTAGAGAATGTATTTTGACATGTGTATATTTCCCTCCAAAACACATAAATGTCCTTTACAAACACATATATTTCCTTCACAAAGACATATATTCCTCCAACACAAAGACATTAAAACACCACAAAATTAAAATTGTAGTACTCAATCATCAGTTTAGAATTTAGGTTAAACTTACACAAAACAAATTTAACAAAAACAAAGACATGTTCTTTAATTAAAAACCATTAACAAAACAAAACAAGATAAGCACAAAATTACATCCCTTTGAAATTTTTAACTTCATCTTCATCTTCATATTCATCTTCTTCGTCATCTTTCTGCTCCTCCTTCCTTACGAACTCCTCATATTCTTTGTGGTCAAACTCAAAATCAGACTCGGACTCAGTAGATGGGTCTGAAGCGTAATAATCCTCAATCGGTGTAGAATCGTCAGAATCTTCGTAAACTCCATTCATTAAGGCTTCATACATTTTGTCAACTTCTTCCTGCAAAGCTGCTTCCTCTGCTTCCTTTCTCGCTTCTCTTTTTTCCAGGCGTTTCTTCTCTAAAAAACGTTCCACAACATCCCCTCGATGGATTTTCTGGGGGCCAGAATTTGAAGTTGAGCCCTCAAATTTCCGTTTCTCAGATTTTGTAGAAACCAATGGCTGAGGGTTATGCTTTGAGGGTGAGGATGGTTCGACAGGATTCTTTTGTTTGGGTGAATCAGGTGAGGAAGAAGGGTCGATTTTCATGGCGGCGGAAGATGGAAGATGAAAGGAAAGGAAAGGTTTCAGTCGAAGTTATTGTGAAATAAAAATTGATGTTTTTATTTATTTATAGAGTCAAATAAAGAAATGGGCTTCAACTCACACCCTTTCAAAAATGGGCCATAGGTAATTTGAACAAAAATGCATGTATTTTCCTCTAAAACAAATATATGGAGTAAAAAGTAACTTAATCAAAATCATGGGGTGACCTTCCATGTAAACGGTTTTGAGAAGTTTTCCAAAATTTAGATCACAATTTTTTAACCCCACTAACTAAAAAGATTTTACTTCTCAAAAAATTACATGTCATTTCATTATTGGTTTGCATTAAATTAGGAGTTGACGGTTTACAATTCAGTTTTAAAAAAAACAAAATGAAAGTGTAAGTTAACAGAGAAATTATTATTTAATGAGAGAAATTATTATTTTTTACATTCAATGGGAAATATATGCCTTTCTAAAGGAAATATATGTCTTTGAGAAGGAGATTCATTTCTTACGAAGGAAAATGTGTACTGTCTATGCTAAGTTGACTGGCAATTTGTCTCTTTAATGATGAAATATGCAAACCATTACAAAGAATTTATTTTTTTAAATTAGTCTATAAATCAAAGAAATTAGTCTATAAACAACAAAAATAAGCTAGAAATCAAACATCAAAATTGTTTAAGCCCACCAAATCAAGAGGGAAATTTATGTCTTGAAGAGGGAAATACTTTTGTTTCAAGGGAAATACATGTATTCAAGTTAGAAATACCAGTAATAAGTTTTCAGTGATTTCTCATAAAAAGATATTTGTCCATTTCAGGTACTCTAACGAGCTCTATATGAACCAAAAAAGTGTTTCATTCATTCCAAAAGATTGTTTTCAAAAACAATCAAGTTGCACAACAAAAAATACATATATTTAGATTCAAAATATAGAAGATAAACAGTGATGATGAGTCAGTCACTGTTATCTTCTTCTGCGTCCTCCTCATCAACTTCTGCATCCTCTTCTTCGTCCTCCTCTTCCTCTGCCTCCTCTAGTTCTGCCTCATCCTGCTCTGCATCCTCCTGTTGTCCCTCTTCCTCTTGCTCTCCTTCTTCCTCCTGCTCTGCATCCTCTTTCTTCAGGAACTTTAGGAACTCCTCCTCATCGTAATCATCATCATCTTCGTCATCAGAACCTATAGGATCATAATGTGGAGATGAATACTCCTTGTTGGAGTCATCTAAATCATTAGAAGCAGAGTCTGCATGACATGCAAAATCTGATGAATCAACAGAAAGAGGAGTTGGAGGCTGAGCATCAAGGTTTTCATTTGGATTCCCAAATTCTTCAGTCTCCTCAGCGGTCTTCATAGCAGCTTCTATGGCTTCCCTTTTTTTCTGTCGATTCATCTGAAGAAAACGCTCCTTTGCTTTATTGATGAACTCATCTTCCGAGGACTCAGAGGATGATGATGAAGGACTTTTGGGATTAGGTTGCTCAGTTTCTTTCAAGTTCTTGGATTCTGATTGTGAACCAGAAACTTCAAGTTTTCGTTTGAGAGAAGAAGTTGAATTTACTTGAAGGTTTGAGGAAGAAGATGAAGGATTTGTGTTGCTGGCAGAAAGGTTAGACATGTTCGTGTTTATTTCTGTGTGAGTGAAACAATTGAAAGTGCTCTCTCTACAATGATGAAGGATTTTATTTATAGGGGAAATTGAATGGTTTCAGCACTAAGTGAAATCATCATTGCATGCAAACAACACGCCACATGGCAGGCAATGAACTTGTGTGTTTTTTACTTGGATATGACTATCCAATAGAAATTTTGAATGCATGAACCTATACTGATTTGAAAATCTGCTCATTTAATGAAAAGGTGGCTTGAATTGATGTCATCACATCAATCTCCCACTATTAATTAATTTTGATGAAAATGGTATTTTGATTAAATAAGTTCAATTTGAACTAGACACTATTGTTTTAGAGGGAAACACATGTATTCATGTTAGAAATACATGTATTCATCTTAGAAATACATGTTATATATAGGCAGTTTTGGGCCAATTTTTGAATGATCCAAAACCTCATTACACTGTTTAACTCTATAAATGAACAAAATGATGATTTTGTTCATCATTGAAGAGACAACTTGTTATTCAGGGATTTAGGGTTATTTGTTAACTAATGAACAATATGATTATTTTGTTCAGGGATTTGGGGTGATTTGTTAACTAATGAACAATATGATGATTTTGTTCAGGGATTTGGGGTGATTTGTTAAGGAAATCTGTATATTGGAAAATATGAGTTCTTAAAATTATGACATATTACTGGTAATACCGAGCAAGCCTTCAATGATGAAATATACAAACCATTAAAAAGGATTTATTTTTGTAAAACAAATCACTGAAAACTTATTACTGGTATTTCTAACTTAAACACATGTATTTCTTTTAAAACTACAGTATTTCCTTCTTAAAAACCTATATTTCTTTCTTCACAACAAAAATATTATCAGTCTATATAGAACCTGTCTATACAACATATTACCCTGTAATCCTTTAATGATGACATATTACTGGTAATAGCGAGCAAACCTTCAATGATGAAATATGCAAACCATTAAAAAGGATTTATTTTTGTAAAAGAAATCACTGAAAACTTATTACTGGTATTTCTAACTTGAACACATGTATTTCCTTTAAAATTACAGTATTTCCTTCTTAAAAACCTATACTTCTTTCTTCACAACAAAAATATTATCAGTCTATATAGAACCTGTCTATAGAACATATTACCCTCTCGAGGTAATGGTATACTCAAAACAGAACACCTATGTAGCACAAACAAAACAAGTAAATTTATTCAAGACAAATACATTTATTTCCTTACATCTTAATATCATATACAAAACAACCTCTGTAACACAAACAAATACTCTGCCATTCAAATTATATTAAAAACACACCAACATGTATTTTAAGATGAATAGTAAATAGTTGTTTCATTAAGACATGTATTTCTTCAACTAACACACATAATTCAATAACATAAGCCATACTTCGTTTGAAGGTAATAAAATGTAAACAATAGACAAGTCATTACAATATATGTGCATTACAGCAAATACAAAATTGTGCTTGTTGAATACACATAATAATTTCCACAAGGTCAATGATCACTGATAAGTGTCAGGAGTTATAAGAAATTCAACACGTGGTTTCTTGGCACCATAATATGCCTTCACGCGTTTGAGAATTGTATCACGCATTGTATTCTTCTCCCATGTTACCAGACGAAAAAACATACGATTACGTAAAACGTCAAGCTGAATCTCTTGCTGTAATAGAAAAATGAATCATAGTTACGAAATATATAGTTGTTGATTCACCAATGTGATTCATAGTTATCAAATGACTAGTTAGTTAAGAGTACTTATAACTTACGACATCATTACTTTAATAAACAATTCAATTGAAAATGCCAAAAATTAACACTAACCTGCGGTCCTTCATCTGCAAGTCTACCACTCCACTGCCTCCCTCCCATATAGTTCTCAAGGACCCACATAGTGAAAACCCCACAATCAACGAAATTGTCGGTAGTTTCCCAAGGAACTTGAACTCTTTGGGGTTGAACACCTTGAAACAAGTCATGGAGCCTCTGACAAGTAGATGGGAGTACGGCCAGTACATGATCGCGCTAAGCACACAAAAGGGCACACAATTAATAAATAAAAAATTCCATAAAATGTCCCTGAAATTCAACAACTTACCATTTTAATCAGTGTTTCCCCATAATGATCATCATTAGACTCCTTTGCTTTGATGTTGTCAACTATGACAATCTCCCGGTGTTGAACATCAAAGAACATGGCAAAGAAGTGGTCTACCTTCAGAATCGGAATTGATATCTACACTTGAATTGAATTTTGTGAAAAAAATAATGTATGTAACCATACCATAACATATTTAAAAACAAATGAACAATACTTACCAAATCAGCTTCATCTATTCTAATAACATCCTTTTTGAGATCAATCTCCAATGCTGAATGCACATTTTTTGCGTTGTATGGCTGCTTCGTTAACAAATGCTGAATAACATATATAAATATGGATCATTAGTCTTATTACAGTTAAATATTACATTGTATTAGTTGTTACAAAATGATACTTACAGATGGGAGTGCCCCAACAAAAACTCTGTACGGACCACGGGGATCACGTTTTGACTCCATAAAATTTAGCAATCTAGACCACATGCTGATCACGTTGAAGTCAACCCATGCATCGGGAGAAAGAGTTTGCAATGTTGGTGACAACAGAAGGTCATGCTTGGTGTAAAGCACCATTACTCGCCTATATCACAAACATGAGAGCAAAGATGGTGAAATTCCATTTTCATTACTGACAAATAAACAATATCTAAGTTCTAATAATGAATAAAAAACATATATGAAATTTTAACTCACTCTTTATCAGCTTTTGTCAACTTCTTACTCATAAACCAATCAAAAAGTTGATCCTCATATGGAGTTGTTGGGTTCGTATAGTCTGTTCGCCTATTTTTGTGAGGCGACATGAGAAACCTTGAGTTCACAACAACTCTTTTCCCTTGTTTCAAAAGCAGATCAGATGATTCGCATTCATTTGCATTCACACAAGCAGCTTTGCCAATATTGGCAACATCTTCAAGAGAGACATTGCTGGCTGGAGTAGGAGCTGTGTCATTGACTGCTGCACCAACAGAAGGTGAGTCAATAATGTTTGCAGTGCTATTAGAGACATTTTCGCCAATTGGTTTGGGCTCATTGACTGTTGCACCAACAGAAGGTGAGTCAATGATATCTGCGGTGGTGCCACAAACATTCTGAGTATTGGGATTCAAGTCTTTCACTGTTGCACTAACAGAAGGTGCATCATCCTTCTTTGAACAGCTAGCATAGGCATTATGACCACTGTGGTTCAACTCATCTGTGTTCTTCTGCTGGTCTGCAATAAGGGTGTCTATGAAGTCATCATAATCTTCATTGGAACCATTATTCATTGAATCCGGTCTAAACGTCTGATGAAACCTTTGCATATCACCAACAAATTCATCCTTCATAGAATTATAGGTACCCTTAAAATCATAGACAATTTGAATCAACTGCTTGTACAAATGATGCATCTTCTGATTTCTCTATGAAGTTAAAAAAAACACCTTAATACAAACAAAACTCAAAAAAATATGAACAATTAATAAAACATACAAATGTTGGGACATAATATTACTGGCACATGGACATGTTCCTAATCTACTATATTTTATTCCCTAAAACAGACATGTATTTCCACAAACAGTCTGAATCTTTCTGAGCTCCACCATTGCTGCACTTCTGCTACTTCCGCCTCGAATTTTTCTTCTTCCTCTATTATTTGTTCAAAAAACTTGTCAGAACGTCTCTAATTATACTCCCTACATTTAACCTATCTTGTTTTCTTTTGTGAATGGTTTTTAATTAAACAACCTGTCTTTGTTTTTGTTAAATTTGTTTGTGTAAGTTTAACCTAAACTCTAAACTGATGATTGAGTACTACAATTTTAATTTTGTGGTGTTTTAATGTCTTCAACATATGACAAGTGAAACATATATTTGGGAGGTCTGCAATTCAGTTTTGAAAAAACAACATGCAAGCCTATGTTAATGCATTTGGGTTAGAAGAAGTATTATGCATATATTTGAGAGGGAAATACATTACTTTGAGTTAGAAATACATGATTTTGGTTAGAAATACATGACTTTCGGAGGGAAACACATGTTCACTAACATATTTGGTAGAAATATGTATGAAAATAGTCTAATTATAGTATGAAACATTACTATAGTATGAAACACATCCTGACTAGTCTAATTATACTCCCTACATTTAACCTAGTTTACTCAAACCATGCTCTCTACATTTTAATCTAGTAGTAGAGTAAAAGAAAATAGAATGTTGGGAGCTTCCTACGTGTGAGAATGAAGAAAGTAAAAAAGTAATGTAGAGTTTTGTAAAAAGCCCCATTAGAGTAATATCTTTCCTTAACCACTCTCCTCCATATGAGTTTTTTTAGCTATAGTAATAAACATTACCTTAATTTCAGAGTTCTCAACATTTCCTTCTACCTCACCACTCGAAGGCATGGGGACATCTTCATCCTCGTCCTCTTGAGGGAAACGTTGACCACATTTGTCACATGTTGTGTTTGAGTTATTTGCTGGGTTAGCAGGTAATGGTCTATCAGGCCTCCCTTGAACAAAAAATCCAGCACCAATTTCATTATTCTTTACTTCTACTTCAATTCTCTCCTTCACCATTTTATCTTTCCAACCAATCAGTGTTGGCCAGACACGAGGAACATCATAACACCGGTAATGAATCCGGTCAAGATAAAACAACTACACAAAACAAAAACCAAGTTAGTAAATTATAAATTGAAATTATTATTTGAAAAACAAGAGCAAAAAACAGATACTAACCAACCAAAAAATAAGTGGACCACCATAATACTTCCCTGGCTTCCACTTTTCCATAGCTTTAATAGCACCAAGTAAAACTGGTTTACACCAATTGAACTCCCTAGCCTCATCAACATTTTGAATAGCATCAAACAAGGATTGATTTACCCAAGTACTTGTGCCATAATACACAAGCACCGTAGAAACCAGAACTAGGAAGTTCTGCTTGAAAAGTTTCCCACCATCCTTCTGACGTAAAATCTGATTGCAGACCTCTACAATCCCAATTTTGAAACCATCCTTCTCTTTTCCTTCTTCCACAGTTTCAGATTGAAATTGTTTCCTCCATTCCACTAAAGCTTCAGACGCTTCAACATGTGTCTTGATGGGGATTTCCCGTGAACCACGTGGCAATCCAAGAGTGCACTCGACATCCTCTTCTTCCACACGAATTTCACATCCATCACGAAACTTGAATACCCGTGATGCCGTGTTGAAAGAGGTAACAAGGTAATGTGCTATTTCTACAGGAACAGCCGTCAACTCAAGTTTCAGAACAGACCCGAATCCCATTTCTTTAACTTCAGCTATTTGTTTAGCGCTCAACGACTTTATACATTGCACAAGCCTTGTTGGAGTACAACGAGTTTGGAATTTAATTTCTTTCTTCTTCCGTGGCTTCCTCCCTCTTTTTAATTCAACTGGTTTCCCCTTGCCGATAATTGCTTCTTCCTTTCCACCTTTCTTCACTTTTGCCTTCTTTGACACTGGTTCACTACAACAAGCTTCTTCTTCTGTTTCTGTTTCCTTCTCATTACAGCCAACTTCTTCAGCTTCTTCTTCAACCTGCTCCTCAAATTCTTCAGCTTGTTCTTCAACAAACTTCTTCTTTCTCCTAAATACAGTCTTCTTCTTCCGCTGCACACTACCAACTTTTTTCTTCCATTCATCTTCTGATTGTTTCTTCTTTGATTCTAGTCCAATACCAACACCTACTTCTTCAGTCTGCATCTCAGTTACACCGCCTACTTCTTTAGTTTCCTTCTCAGTTCCATGAACCTCTTCTTCAGTCTGCATCTTAGTACCAGCAACTTCTTGTTCAACCTGCTCCTCACTACCACAGACTTCTTCTTCAACTAGGTTCTTCTTCTTCCTCAATACGTACTTCTTCTTCTCCTGAACTCTGCCAACTTTTTTCTTTCCTTCATTTCTTGATTCTTTCTTCTTTAGTTCTGGTCCACTACCACCAGACAGTATTTCAGTCTGCATCCCAGTACCAGCAGATTCTTCTTCAACTTGTTTCTCAGTCCCAACATCTTCAACACCTTCTTCTTCAACCTGCTTCTCAGTCCCAACATCTTCTCCTTGAACCTGCTCCTCAGTCCCAGCAGCTTCTTCTTCAACCTGCTTCTCAGTTCCAGCACCTTTTTCTTCAACCTGCTTCTCAATACCAACAGCTTCTTTTTCTACCACCTTCTTATTTCTTGCAGACCTCTTCTTCTTATTTGCTTGCACACCAAATACTTCAGACAATGGTGCACAGTCAACAAAGTCACTATCACTGATATGACTTTCCCCACCATCTAACAAGAACAAAAACAAACAAATCACATATTCACATATACACAACAGAAAACAAATACAAAATAACAAAGACAAATGTATTTCTAACACAAAAACACATACAAAATAACAAAGAGACATGTATTTCTAACACAAATACATGTATTTCTAACACAAATACATGTATTTCCCCCCCAAAAACAGACTTATAAACATACATACACACATGTCATGTATTTCCCTCACAAACAATGTATTTCCATCACCAAATATTGAAATCGGACTACCACAATATCATACCATTAAATTTTCTCTTTCCCGTCGCTTTCTCCACTTGTTTATTGGCATCTTCCCTCCTGGCCCTCATTTTAATTCTCACCATCCTAACGCGTGACTGTATCAAATCAGAATATATTAGACACAAACCCTAAAAAACAGATTACCCACAAATCGAACACACAAATCAAAAAATCAAACACAAACACAAACACAGAAACGTAAAATCAAAGTATACCTGATGAAATCTTCCAAAAGACCAGCTGAAAAACGAGAACAAACAGTCGCTAGAACTAGAAATCGATAAAAAAATTAATGAAATCGAAGAGAAAAGGAACAAATACATACACAAAGGACACAAATATACCTAATGACACCTTGAAACCGCCGTCAAATCGCCAGAAACCACCGTCAATAGTCGTCGACACCTTGTTGACTTTAGGTCGGTCTTCAGAACAAATCGATACGTATTGAATACCCGTTGACGACACGAAAAGACTATGTTACCCTGCAATCAGCTCGGGCATGGCGATTGACCAATTTGCCCCCCCATGTTCGGTACACTCAAGTTACCAAAATACCCCCGCGCATTGAATGTGAGAGCTCTATTCTTTTTTTTTTGTCGTTTGGAGGTGCAGACATATAATTTAGGAAGATGATAAAAGACGAATGTGGAAATGGGGGCATAAAATTAGAATTTAATTTAGTTAACATAAAATTTGGGAGATTTTGTATCTACATATAGAATTGGATTATCGTGATTTCTTACACAAAGAAGGGATGGAAGGGAGAGGGGAGGATGACGATGGTGGGGTATTGCTTTGAAATTAGAAAGTAAAAAAAGGTAAATCGGTTATTTCATTCAAAATCTGTCAGTTATAAGCTATGTAAATAAATAATTTATTTGGATAAACATATGTAAAAATTTAAAAGTTAAGGAGTCATGTGTTTGTAACATAGTTAAAGGTAATAATATGTATTTTTCCTTATTTTATATCCTTCCATACAAAGGATGATTATATACCTTTTTTTTTTGAAGAATGATTATATACCTTAAAGGTAATTATCTGCATTTACCCTTATTTTATATCCTTCTACACAATGGATGATCATATACCCTAATTGTAGA
>JAYMTR010000066.1:0-10727 GCA_036897985.1 Geranium sanguineum | reverse complement strand
TAGCATGTATGCAGAACAATCTAAGCCCATATGGAACAAGACAATTTGCCAACATATGATCTCTTTCGTTCGCTTCGCCCGCTTGGCCAGCTATTACAAGGCATACCTCAGCTACACTAGACTAAGAGAATCGGTTCTATAAGTCTTTTTGCTCGCTCCAGCTAAGATTCAAGATCTTTCCTTTCCAACCAGAACACTACTACTAGAGCACCTTCCTTTGTTTAGGAAATACCCCGTCTAGAGAACCCCTTGATTGGCTGTCAGAAGTTGATTCGGGCACCAGCTAACAAGACAAGAGGTCCCATGCCAGCGCGCTTCCCTCTTATCGTCATCCCTACCTTCGAGTGCGTACCCTTCGCTACGAGTACGCGTAGAAACCTTCAATCGAATCCTCTTACGAGTAATAAATACCTCGAGCGTTGACTTTCCATCCACCGAGTATACCTCAAGCGTTGACTTAGCTTGGTATCTATCCGAAAACGGCATCTTTCTTTCTTTCTTTCTAAGAGATGAAAACAACCGGGTACCTTACACTTTTAGGAAAGGGGATGTTGCTAGACATATATGTGCAAGTAATATCTACATCTATACGTATTTATACCATGTAAATCACCTTAGGGAAATATGCAAAACGAACTACATTGATCGGATACTATACTGCGAGGGTTCGAAACAGGCTTCACCTACATAGGCATACAAAAAGTCTTAGATCAACAAGAGGGGTATTCTATGTAGTATGTTAATTTGTACCTCACCATCAAGACAAGAACAAGAAGAGTATATTCATTCTTTGTGTCCTCAGTATAGGATCAAGACAAAGAGAAGAAATACCAAGCCCAAGCCAAGCAACACCAATACCAATCCAGGCAGGCAACATTCCCTAGCGAGAAAGGGAGATAGGAGATAGCATTCATGGATTCTTGTTTCATCTACCCTCATCAAGTAAACGGTATTCGAGGAACAACTTTCTTTCACTCAATGTCAATGCATATTCACTCACTTAGAGAAACAGACAAGTGAAACACCTAGCTTAACACCTAGCTTTCATAAGATAAGGCAATATACACACTAGGACTATCTATAGCACAGTCTCATCCAAGCTTTGTCTTAGCTATATCAGGGAATAACCGAAACAGTGCACTTGGGATCAGCAACATTCTGAAACTACATTCTTTCCCACTACCAGTACCTGGAAAGAAACCAACAGAAACCCAAGACGATGAAGTAACTCCAGGCTTGAATTCCTCTTTCTTGAGGAGATCTAGGGTACGGGAAACTCTTTATGAACAAGAAATCACAGATCCAGGACAGGAAACCTTCCTTTAGGAAATGTGTCAAGCAAGGCGCGTGTCCTTTCCGGCTCTAGGAAGCTGTGCTGTTCGCGGCGTAAGGCTTGCTTTCATCTTAATAGAAGGTACGACTATGAAACAAAGCAATCTGTACCCAATTCCTCCATGTTCTACGCAATACCGCCATGTTCTAGCTACTATAGGCGAGACAGTTCCTAGACGAATAATGGAAACTTGCTACGAATTATGACAATGGCAATTAAAACGAATGTTGTTGGTACAAAAAGAAACAACCCAAGCAGTCATAGGCCCATCTTTCGGAGTTGGCAATTCGCCCATTCCCAGAATAAAGATTGATTGGGACAAAGACCGGCAAGAAACCGGGAAGTAACCAATAAGTCTTCTAAATGGGGGATTAGCAAAGCAAAGCAAAAGATACCATTCTTGTTCGTGTCCTCAGATACCATTCTTGCTCGTGTCCTCAGAAGGCATTCGAGTTAAGAGTGGCGCATTTCCATACTATTCTGATTCGACAGATTGGACCGCTTTTCGGGCATAAGGAAATTACCTGTCATATACAAGATTACCAGTCATATACGATAATTCGCCTATTCAACAATGAAGCTTTCTTACGATCACTCAAGAAAAGGGTTACATTCCATAGTCTATAGTTGCGCATTTGAATACTTTTACCAATGACAACACAGGCTAGTGCAGTTCACCTTGGAGAGTAAGGAAATAAATAGCCAGACATATGCTTTACACATTTCCTACGAGGAAAAAGAAAGCACAGAGGCAGATGGAATCATATAGCGAGAAAGAGTGCCCACGGGAGGGATAACATTGGAGCATACTATTGACATTCTTTCCTTTTCTATTACTATACTTGAGTGCATACTATGGGGGAGTATATATTGCATGGAATGGATACGCAGAGACAGAGAAAGGCGAATACGGGTAGCGAATGGAGGGAGGGAATTGCATGGGATGGGGTTGGGGAATGCGAGGTGTACCAGTTACCGAAGGTGTGAGTATCGGATTGAACGAGGGAATGGTGTATGGGAATGGAATGGTGTTAGTGCGGATGGGGCTTGTTAATGGGTATCAACAACAAAAGTCAACGTACAGTCCCTAAGTAAACTCGAAAGTCAACGATCGGTGTTCGATTACAGAAGGTCAACGAAACTCTTTCATAAGCGCATCTGCATCTATATGTCTACATCAAGAATAAGTCTTAGCTTGGCTAAGGAAGTAGCTTGGGAATTATATGAAATACGTCATAGCTTTGCATGGGAGAAAAAGTCAACGCTTTCGGATAGGTACCAAGGATAAACCAATACGATGGGATGCGGACAGCGAATGAACGAATGCCAGTGCATGGAGGAGAGGGCGAATGCGGCGTATGGTGCTAGTTCCAGAGGGACAAGCAAGTAAACCATTCATTCAAAAGTATTAGCTCAACAAGAGGGAAGGGATATATTCCTTACTTGATTATGGGCTGGCTAGGGATTGATACCAAGTCCAAGTCTTAGCAAGGGATGAGATTCTTGTTTCATCTAACCTTAACCTTGGGGTTGGGATGGGAACTTCTATTCTAGACTAGAAGAGACATTGCCTAAGTCTTAGACAAAGGAAACGATCCCATTCATAGCATAGAAAGTCTTAGCTCGATAAAGAGGTAGCTTGTTTCATCTACTCTGATCAAGTCAACGGCAAGAGATGCTCCATCTAGCTAGAGGTCTTAGCAAGACATACCATCGAGATCTATATGTCGACATCATAAACAAGGTCTTAGCAACTCCCTTGGGATTCTCTATGCAATAGGTACTATTCTTCGGGAAACGTACTGGAATACAAGCAATCCCCGGAACTAGGCCAATGCCCAATACTAGGAGGGAAGGGAATAACATCTTTCTGAGTTTGCAATTACCAGATTACCATGAATATTCATATAGGCTCAAGGAATATAATGAATATAGGATACTTTCTCGTACAAGTACCTCGCTGACAGCGCTAATCCTAGCCTAAGGTATGATCATCAATCTAGAAGGCCAGCTACAGGTATGAGAACAGAGACAGACCTATCGCAAGAAAGTACATAAGGATAGTTACGAAAGCGAGAGGATAGCGATAGCATGGATAGCGATAGAACAGAGAGAGGCTAAGGGAACCATAGCGAAGGATTGGGTTTACTTCTATTCTAGAAGGAAAGGTACGGGAAAGCGCCTACTCGTAGCGAGGCACGGAGTCCACATGAAAGGACAAGTCATGGTAAAAGCACGGGGAATGTATTTGCACCATCGCCATCATCCAATTCCGTAGGATGAGAATTCTGCTGATACCAAGTACTCCATTTGGGTTATTCCATTGAGTCATATCAAAAGAAAGAAACTAAGCTTGATTGATTTGCTTGTTCGCTTTATTTCCTATTAGACTGACCTTGGTTGCCCACTTGGACCATGTATGTATCCCGAGCAATCTAAGTACATATAGCAATTGACAGTCTTACCTACAAACAATAGGTACGCATTTACCTACTATGAAGATGGTAAAGCGAAGACAGGATAGCGCGGAAAG
Organism: Geranium sanguineum; assembly: GCA_036897985.1. Taxonomy (NCBI): domain Eukaryota; kingdom Viridiplantae; phylum Streptophyta; class Magnoliopsida; order Geraniales; family Geraniaceae; genus Geranium; species Geranium sanguineum. The sequence continues at coordinate 6,861 of JAYMTR010000066.1, read as the reverse complement.
TATGGCCTATGGTGATAGCATGAATAGGGAATGAATCGTAAGACCTATTTCAATTGAAAGGAGTACTCTTATGAGCGTACCGTTCTAGAGAGCGAGAAGCGGGCTTGTTCCCATGTCTACCGAACAATCATAGTACATATGCCGTTTACTTGATCAAGATAGAGCCCGATGGCGTTGACCTTTTCCATGGAATCGTCGAGCGTTGATGAGAATCCAATCGAAAGCGTAATTATTCGTAGCGATATTAGATATCAGATTTCTAGGAGCTTATGACCTATAAAATGGAATTCCCGGGGACTGTTCCAATCCGTATTCTGGGAATTGCCTGAGTGCATTGCAAACTCAGAAAGATGGGAATCTGGGCGTATGAATTAGAATCCTTGTTGAGGCTGGGTTGGGTCGTTTCGAACCCATGTATCCCGTTTCAATCGAAGGTACCATATAATTCGTACCAATATCAGATTTCTAGGAACGGAACTATGAAACCAACAATCTAGCTATTCCTCTCTGACTTCGAAGATGGAACAGAACAACTGGCTCTTCGAGAGCGTACCTATCTAGCTAGAGGTCAACACCGGACCAGGCAGAGTTGGACAAAGGGAAACTCACTCAAGAAGGCATATCTCAGTAGGGGGTCCAGGCTCATCCATTCCATCTACATCTATGGGTCAGTCAATACCATCATTCAAAGGTCAGCGCCATCCCAGCATCAGCTGACCGTGCTTTCGCTCTCTTCTCCTATCGAAATCCATCCAATCAGACAACCCAGATCAGATGGGGCACCTTCTTTGAGCGCATTGACCGCTCTCTTCGCCAGCTGACACGCAAAGCAACGCTCAATATCGCCCTATCTCATCTCGTCTAACTCACCTTTCTCCTTTCCTCGCTTTCCCTCACCTCACCTTTTCTTTGCTTTAGCTCCTTGCTTTCACTTAAGCCCTATCGCTAGATATCATTCTCATCCTATGCGAGTGAAAGCGTAGCGTTCGAGAGAGAGCGTGATCGCGTACCGTTTGTTGCCAGTTGAGCTCTACCTAGACTGGTTTCTTCCCAAGCAAACACCCTGTCCCATGTTCGGAGACCTAGAACACCTTGACCTAAGCTCGCTTCCCATCCTTCGCTGTATTCGCTGTATTCGCCCAAACCAGCTAAGCTACAGAAATCATTCTTTCCTTTGCTTTCCTCTTTCCAGAATCAATTCCTAGGAGCTTGGATGCTGTTTCCCGAGCAATCATAGCACACAAACAAATCGAAGATTCTCGCTACTCAGTTCGTCCTTTCCTCTCCTTAGTCGAGTAATAAATCCTCAACTTTCACTCAACTCTTAGAAACGGAAGTGTTAAGCATAGAGCTAGTCTTCGCTGGCAGGTGCTGTTCGGTAAGGATAAGCAAAGAATGAAGCTAGAGAAGACATGGAAACCTTTCATCTCTTCTATAGATCATTATCTAAGTTCATATCATAGACAAAGAACCTAGGGGAAATATACCAAACCAAGCGCATAGATTCCACACTGGCTGCGGAGGTTCGAAAAGGAGACTACCCATCATGTCGTAGGATTCATGCATTCTTCTTCCACCTGCTCCTATGAAAGGAAACTGAACTCTTCCCATAAGCCTTGTATCTTAATAGAAGGTACGAGTCTGCAATGCCAACCCAAACCCCGGGATCCGGGAATTCATTCTAGAGTTCATGTGCAAAGGATTCGATTGGACAGCTGAACGGGCATTCATGAGGATACTATTCCATGAAACAATGAATACCTTGCTCATTCCCCAAGCTCATTCCCCAATTCATATCTTTCTAATTCAAGAATCAGGAAAGAAGCTTCATCCAGATCGGAGAAGAATAAGGAAAGAAAGCTGTGAAGTGGATTACATTCTCTGGTTACGCATTTCCATACAAATCAGATGGCACCTTTCTGAGAGGAGATTGCATGGCATGGGAAGGCATGGAAAGAGAGAATGAATGGATGGCACCCGACGAGAAGGGGAAGGAATTGCATGGATGCTTTAGCCAGAGAGAGTGCTAGCGTACCTTATCGGAGATTGAATGGAACAATGCCAGCGAATACAGTACAGTCTGATGGCACGTATGGTTGTTACCAAGGTCAGCTGGTGATAGCGAGAAAGCGGGGAATGGAATACCTAGTTCAGATAAGGAAGAAAAGCAAGTGTTACCATGTATGCCGAGCAATCTAAGTACATATGGAAAACAGAGCTAGAATCTAGAGACCTACTGTTAGATCGTGCTTAGCGAACAAGACTAGCTAGAGTAGGACATTCCATCCGCATCCATATGTCAATACCATCATTCAAAGGTCAATGGCAACTACTATTACTTACTACCCAGAAAGGAAAGGAATGAAGCTAGACAAGTCTGATCCGCTTCTATAAGTCTTTCTTTCCATAGTCAATTCTAAAGTCAGCGCTAGGCAAGGCATATATGAATTACTCTTCACTCTTCTTAGATCAAGTATTCGCTTGGCTTGGTCTTAGCAAGGGATATCGAGAAGGTCAACGACTTGGGTATTACCTTAGCTTGGGATGAAGACCTATATATACCTATATTCGATAATTCACGAGGAACAAACCTCGGGATGGGATTCTCTATGCAATAGGTACCATTCTTCGGGATACATATACCAACCAATCAATACACGGAACTGGGAGTAGGAGGGAAAAGAATACTCCTCAAGATGGTATTCAATTACCAGATTACCGGATTCCCATTCATCTTTAGTGCTGCTGGGATCAGCAACATTCTCATCCTATGCCCATGCCATGGAAGCAAAGCTACTCCAAAGCAACTGGCAACCTCAACAAGACTGAGAGGTTCTGTAAGTCTTTCTATATATAGTCATAGAAAAGGTACTCGTCTATATGTCGACACCAGCAACGGGTTGGTCTTAGCAAGGTCTAACGAACACTAGTTCCTAGTCAACAATCGAGGGATGATTCTCTTACTTAGCGGATGGAACAACCAACCCTGAGAGAGCGTACCTATCGAGAAAGGAAGCGTTATTCATAGAGAAAAAGTCAACGCTAGGCTATCTCTTCTAGCACCAGTTACAGGTATTGATTCTCTATCTCTAGTTCATACCAGATGTGTGAAGCACAGATCTAGTCCTTGATTTCCCAATCCGAACCTCAGGAAGCAACTCAGAGCAAAAGGAACCAAACCAACTGTTCTGTTCCCAACCCGTCGTACCCCAGATAACGTGGTTTATCGCATTCGAGCAGGGACTACCATCTATTGCCTATGGAGGCATGGAAACTAGGGGTCTAGCCTCATCCAGAGGCATCTGATCAGCAGGTATTGAGGATAATGCAAATATCCACACAGAGAAAGATAGAGATGGATTGAAGCCGCATAGAAATGTGTATATGGGTATTGGCCTATACCGGTATTTGATCGTGGGAGAAATGTATGAGAAGAACCCTATCAATAACTAACGACACTAGCAAGGAAAGGAAGCAACTCGGATGGTGAACAAGATTCATCAGATTAGTCTCCTACCTATGTCGTTCTACTTGAACAAGAATAGAAGGGAAAACCAGCAAACAAAACGCAAAGATGGGACACTGTACTCCGCAGGTTCGAAACAGGCTTCACCTACAGAACAGAGCATGAATGCATGATTCTTGAATCTACTCTGATCAAGTAAACCCCATCCCTTGTCTTGAACAAAGGAAACGGTTGGGGAATAAGGAAACGGCTTGGTCTTAGCTTTCGCCATGTCATAGCTTGATCTTGATCAGGGAATAATCCAAATAGAGTACTTGGTATCAGCATAATTAGAAAACTACGGAATTGACCACTACCTGGAGGTAAACCGAAACCCAAGAGTTGGGCATTCATTCCATCCATCTCCTTTCCGACCTTGTTCGCAGACCGGCATGCATCTTAAAAGAAGAAAGAGTCCTAAACTAATCAATACCTACATGTTCTACTATAGGCAATCCAGTATAGACAAATCAGGTATCTGAGATTGGAAGGAATAAGCACACCTTCGATTGTTTCGGGATACATGGGTTCAAAACGAACCAAACCAACCATTCTAATTCATATTCATATTCCCGTCTGTCGGAGTATGCAATGAGCTCAGGAAATTACCATGAATATAGGAGACTTTCTCATGATCCAATCAATATACGATACTTGGATTTCTCATTCCCAAATGAATATCTTCTATGTTTCTTTCTTCATTAATTCCACAATGAATCTTTCTGGGTATCATCAGAAAAGCAAAGAAATAAAGCAAAGAAATCAATCCTAAGAGTAGGCCTTGTTCGTTAGACCTAATCAAAAGAAAGGGAAGTAGTTTGCTTTGTTTTCCTATCTGTCCGCGCTTCCCTGTCTGACCTGCCAGACCTAGACTGCTCCCTCGTACCTGCTACCTCCTGGCTCGAAGACCTCCTAGCTTGCCTTAGAGTTCCGTGCATGGCTAGCTGACCGACCTAAGTGCTTTCCTTATACTCCGAACCGGGCATGCCTTTGTTTTCCTGTGTTTTCCTTTGCGAGAGAATAAGATGAAGATGAAGATGAAGAAGCCGGGAATGGAATGCGTGCGTATTTGCTCTCATAGGAATTTCTCCCTAACCCATCCAAAATACCAGTCAATGGAGATTCTAAAGAAAGAAAAAGATGCTTTCTATTACGATGCGGAGGGATTTCTAGCGAGAGGATTGGATTCTCATGCAATAAAGAAAGTTACGAATTTACATACAATTCTGATTCGACGGATACATACAAAACATATCTGATTCGACGGATTGGACAGCACATTCAAGAATTGAAATGAATATTTATCATTCATTCATATCTTTCTCTGAAATTCGTATCTTCATTAATTCATCGCGATACATTCGATACATTCGATACATTCGATACATTACGTGCCATAGGGGGAAGGGGAGAGGACGAAGCAATATTTTAGAATTTCTCCATTGTAGCATTAAAGCGATACATTACGTGCCATAGGGAGGAGAGGAGAGGAATCTTAGAAATGAGTCCTCCCTTTTCTCTTACAAAGAAAGAAAGAGAGAAGATATTTCTTTATCGCGATTGATTTCTCAGGATTGATTTCTCGTAATAGAAGCAACAATCAATTGATCGCGAATACTCGATCGAATACCTTGCGAATAACAAGGCAAAGCACGAGAAAAGTCGTGTTTTTCATCTAGTTTTTCGTCCGGTAAAGTCCAAACAAATATCGATTGGAGCAGTGCCCGGGCATAAGGATTCGAGGCAATGTTACGCATTAAAGAAAGTGACGCGACGCAGTAAAGAAAGTGGCGCATTTCCATTCCATACAAAATATGGATTCGACCGATACATACAATTCGCGATTGGACGGATACATACAATAATATTTCTATCTTTTGCGACAGTTACACATTCGACAGTTACACAAAAGCGCGATACATACGATTGATACAGGAAAGAGAAGTTTACTTTTCTCAACAAGTGTAGCTAGGCCCCTAGACTGGGGGATGCCCGGTCAAACAAGTGTAGAGAAGACGGTCTCCGCTTCTCGGCTAGTAAGTGCAGCTAAAGAAAGGAATTCAAGGAATGAGGAAAGGAATGCCCGGTAAAGGAAGCTGGCTGAGCCTACGTTGATGGATGATGGATTGATGGGTTGAATTGTTTCTCTGTTCTTGGGATACACTGAAATAGCTAAACTAAACGAAACACAGGCATGCACTACTATTCTTCTGGGACGGATGGGATGGTGGAGCGAGAATAGCGAAGGATGGCGGATGACAGAGTACGAGACACAGACACAAGGGGCGAAGGTGCTCCGGGAAAGCACGCTCTCTCGCTTGAACTCATACTCCTATCTCTCACGCTACCACGTGTAGCGAAGGACGGGCCTCCTAGAGCGGCTAGCTTGAACTTGATAATATATCTATTCTTTCCTTTCCGGCTGTTAAGAGAGTGAGGTTATCAGTAACAAAGTACAGAGAATCCCTGCAGCCAATTGTTGAATATTCCCTTTGCAGCTACCGGTCACTGAAAATCTATATCTAACTCTTCTTGCCGTCTGTAGCTGAGTGAGCTCGGGTGAGCGCTCTCAGTGGCTAGTGTTGTTCGAAAACCACGCTCGTACTCTCGCTTGAACTCATATGATTATTCTTGTCTTGTCTTCCCTGTGTTCTCTATGTGATTGATATAGTAGGGTTTGCACCCTAGAAACTGTTAGGGATTGCTATTGTAAGGAAGAGTTCTCCCTTGGATTTGGATGTTATTCCTATTGGTAGCAAGAGTTTATCAGCTGAAGCGGAAGCTAGTGTGATTTGTCTTCCTGTTCTGGAAGCTTGTCTTTGCAGCTGGGTTATCATACCTCTTCCCTTTGTCCCCTCCGGTAACAGGTGAGCGAACGACTGAGGAATCGTATTATCCACTAAGTATCCTCGATAAATGGCGATTTATGGCACGCAAAAACAGACTCATAGGGAAACGAAACATCCTAGACTGCTCCTTTCATGTGGGTGAAATCCATCTCTATCGACCTCTGCGTTTCTTATTGTGATTCCGGAATACCCACGCATAGGCCCCTAGATGACCCGGGAACCCTTGGGTAGGCAAGGAAATAGGCAATACTGACCCTAGCTTTCCTGTGCTTTCCTCTTGCTTCTCTGAGGGTATGTCTTGTTTGGCTAAGACTTATAGATGGACGGACGTTGACTTTCAGTTGTTCTGGTTGGGTTGTTCCCAAGGTGAGGAACTAGGGCATCTCCGTTTATTGAATACCTCAGTATTTATATGAATACCTAAGGTTCGAATTGCCTTACCCCGCTTTCTGAGTTGGTATTCAAGTTTCAAAGATGAAACATTTCCCTACTATTGGGAGAGTGAGT
>JAYMTR010000065.1:0-10769 GCA_036897985.1 Geranium sanguineum | reverse complement strand
GGAAAAATGACAATTTAGTACAACTAAGTATCCGTCATTTTCACTTTAGTACACCTAATTATCGTTTAAGCTTGTGAGGTACCCTAACTATTAAATTTTTTACTTTAGTAAACTCCATCCAAGACATAATTGTTCATTAACCCTAACCTTTATTTAATGTTTTATTATTAGTTATTAATAAAGTTAATTAAATTTTTTAAGTAAAAATCTATATTACAAATATATTGTAATATAAAATATGGAATATAAAATATATTTTTTAGGTTTAATATGATTACTCGTAAAATATTTATGTATTGGGGGTTGGGGTATGACCCAATACATTGCGGGAAAGAGATCAAATAAAAATGAATCTATTTCTTTCATAAAAAGAAAAGAATCTATGAATCATTAACATTCATAGGATGATAATGATCCATGGCTATTATAACTAGTGGGAGGCCCGTGTAATGCGCGGGCTACCCGTAAAAACGTATTATATAGGTACAACCTATAAAATTATTTTATAACATATTTTAAAGCAAATTTAAAGTTCAAACTATAAAAAGTTAGTACAATTACGTTAAAAGAAATTAAATACATTACACCACAAACCAATCGTAACTTTTCTTGTTTCTCAAAAAGTTTTTATAATGCGCGTGCTACCCGTCAACATTGCAAAATCAATTATTTAAACGAAATTACTTTGCCAACAATATCTTGATTGTTTTGATTATGCAATTTGGCACCTCTAACTACTTTTTCGTTTATCATTTATCGAAAAAATTTCAATGAGATGAGAAGCTATTTAATTTGCCAACAAAATTTTCATTGTTCCGATTCAATGAGGTGAGAAGCTATTTAATTTGTTGGATAAAGTGTTTGAGTTGTAATTATACTACAACGTACAAATTGATTATGTATAGTTGGCATGGCAGTCACTTTAGATTTATTATATAACCATAGTCATGCTAATAGCGATTGCACTTTCGCCAAGGAAATTACTTCATTTTTCTCCAACCTCTCCCTCTCCCTCTCGCCTTGTTCTATCATTCGACTTAGAATCCAGAAAGAAGCCAAAAGGACTTAAATCTATTACAGTCAAGTTATATTGCGATAACATGTGACAACACAACATTCCTTGTTGACTGCCGATAAACAATACATCGCCCTTGTGAACACTGTATATCCATTCGTTGACAAATTCCTCTTTCCAGTTTTGTTAAATAGTTTAGTCAATCTACCAGACATCACCCACCCAATTTACAGCAAGCGACAACAGAAACAGTTTACTCCATCCTTGCTAGTAGGAGTTTTTGAACTCAAACAGCACCAAACTTTCAGTGTAGCCGAATACAAATTTTTTCGAGAAACTTTAATCAAAAACGAATCCTAGGATGTACCTGAATGTCTTTGACATAATTGGCCAGATTATTTCCATCATTGTTGGTAGGAATTGCCAAATTTAATCCAAAACGAATCTTAAGATGTACTTGAATGTCTTTGGCATCACTGGCCAAATTGTTTCCATCCTTGCTGGTAGGAACTGCAAACATACTCTTCTCAAGTCTAAAAAAAACTTTTACAACCAACAAACAAAAACACATAAACTACAAAATAATCAATAAATTCATCTCATTTGCAACCCATCAGCAAACTCAGAAAAATCAGATTCCTCAATTGGCTTCCATAACAAAACAAACAAGCAATCTGTTTCCTTTTGCTCCTTCCAAAAATTTCAAAAATAACAATTTTCAATCCTGCACTTTCACAGAAAACAAAACCAACCAATGGGATCAAACTAATTACATCGAACTAAGTTTGGATAGTAGATTTGAAAGTCCCCTGAATCTGGTTCCCCGACTCACCATCCTCTCCAATTTCCTCATATCAAACTCCCTCTCCACCATCAGCAAATATCACTCCAACCTCAACACCCCAACATCATCGTACTCCAACAAAACGATAGGCGTCCCGTAAAGACCCAGCAAACTTTGCACAACATACTATTCTCAAGTCCAAACAAAAACTTTTAGAACCAACGAGCAAAAAAAAAACAAAAAATAATTAAGAAACGCAACCCACCAGCAAACCCAAAGAAAAATCATATTCCTCAATTGGCTTATGTAACAAAACAAATGAACAATCCGTTTTGTTTTGCTCCCTCGAAAATTTCCAAAATAATAACAATTTTCAATCTTTCACTTTCCCAGGAACCAAACAAACCAATTTCCTCAAATCAACCTCCCTCTCCACAATCAGCAAATTGCACCCGCTCAAAACATGCACCCCGCCACCAGAAGATACCCTCTTCACCCCAACATCATTGTACTCCAACAAAATGATAGGCGTACTCCATTTTGAAGAGTAGGGTCAGCACATGATTCATCAAAATAGTAGCGAATATTTGATTCAAGTAGCTCTACTTCTTTATCCATCCAAGTTATAAAGAAAATTCAAGCTCAAGGATAATATTGTTCATCTGCCTTCATAGACAATGCTGAAAAATTACAAGGGTAAGTAACAACTATTTCAATATCAATGAACAAAAATATAAGGAATAACAACACATTTCAAATCTATTATTTTAAAAACTTGACTAATACCACTGAAAGAAATGCAAGTTCATTACAGTTGTCACTCAAAACATAATTCACAAAATAAAAAATATAGCAAATCAACAATCAGATTCTAAGCTATGCACAACGAAAATACAGGTTAGAGAGGGTCCAATAAGAGAGGCAAATAATGATGATCACAGAAAATAGCAATTCATAGAATGCATAACAAAACAATCAACCAGGTTCTAAATTATGCACGACAAAAGTACAGATTAGAGAAGTTTAATAAGAGAGACGCTAATGGAACATTTATTTACCAAACACTCAAATTACCATGCCCACTAATGGAACATTTATTTACCAAACACTCAAATTACCATGCACATGTCAATACAATTTGATCTGAAGTTTCTCAACACATCATTAAAATGGTCAGCCTAGGGAATTCATAATTTAAGAATATAATCATACATATTATTTAATAATTATGATTACTCTTATTTATAGCATATTTTAGTACACGTATTTTGTTTTTACTATGCGTTAACAATAACGAATATAAAAATTAAATAGAACCCAAAATTGATAAATTAGTTAAAGAGTAAAATTTATAAATAGACAATAATTTCAAATTAGTTAACAATAACGAATCATAAAAAGACATTGTATCGCACAACACAATACCAAATACACAGCAACACAACCACAACACCCTTTAATTTCAAACACTGGACACAACACACAACACAACCATAATACCCACATTCGCCAAAAATTTCTACGTTAATCCAATACAGTATGTGCCACACGATAGAATAATTTTATTCACGAAAACCAAATTATATTACAAACACAGTTATTACACAACAACAATAATATAATTAACACACACAAAGACACATGTAAAAAAAAGATTTTAAACATTGTAATAACAAAATACCAATAAACCAATCCAATAAAAAAAATAAACACTTCTCCGCATATGAAAGGCAAATTAACACCTGACACATACATGTCATTGATCACTATACACACTAACAACACCGTACCATCACTACACGCAAAACACCTTAAATATTAGTTACACGCCAAGAAAATCACAAGACCCACCAACACTCCACCAACCATAGCCATACGAAACGGCTTACATAATATCAATCTCAATACCCCGTACACCAATACACCATCCAATCCCAAAACCCAATTCTTGTCGTACTAATAACTCCCCATGCAACTCCCCATGCACCAAACAAAACAGACGCACCGGCTCTTTTAAATGACTCTCCCATAAATGAATGGCCTCGTACACACAAATCTCGTATGCAGCAAACTCTCTGTATAACCGAAACAAAAAATAAATAAAATAACAATACAAGAAAAAAGGAAAGGGAAGAAGTGAATAGAATCACACACACATACCTCGTGTACAGCGAAACAAATATCCCAAGTACATTTTATCGCAACAGTAACCCAACAAATATAGAAACATGAACAACAACACTCAACCAAATAACTGAAACAGGAGTAATAAATATCAAAAAATTTGAAAAATGCAACACAATGAAAAAGCAGGAAACATATACACAAAACAAAAAGATAAAGAATTGAAACAAGAAAACAATAAACCACATACAAGAACAAACCGACACAATACCACAAACACAATTAAATATTCAAAAAGAATAACATAAACAGAACAACATACATGGTAAGAACACAAGAACAACACAGAAACAAAATATAATGACAGCAAATACACAAACAGCAACAACACGAAGAACGTCCCAGATGCAAACGTAACAATCCAAAAAAAACCAAAGAACGACCAAATCGCCCTCAACCACCAACAGCCCTCACCCACCAGCAGACACCCCGGCCAATCGAAGAACACACCTACGATAAAACAACCAATATTTAAGAAAATGAAATAACAACAACAAACCACAAAAAAAGATAAAACATACCAAAACACAACATAAAAAAACAAACCAGTACCAGAAACATAAACGAACTCGAATCAAGAAGCGCGACAGCAACAACACCACGATCTCACAACTCCAGGACACCAAATAAACAAACGGGATGATGGATTCATAGAAACAAATGGGGTAATGGATTCATAGAAATTACACGACAGAGGCAAGCATCCAGAGTCAACGCCTACCGCGAGATCGTTCAATCGGAAATTTCCCAGACACCAGTGCAGCCATTAACGCAGACTCAAGGCCAGGGGACCACAACAGCAAGAGAGATCCTTCCCGAGAATGAGCCGCGGGCTATGCATGACCGGAAAATGCAAACCAAAGGCACCGGGAATAATACCACCAACACCACGTGTATATATACCAAACGAACAGGTACACACCAAGAAACGCAACCATACAAAGAAATATACCAAAAGACACTACACAACACATACACTGAACACAGACGAAGAACACAATTCAGTGTACTATCCATAAACTACAAAATATCTGAAAATGACAGTTTTTTCAAAAAATCAAACACAAAAAAACGCAACAATTGTAAAAAATTTCTGAAGAAACTTTTATCACTTGTCAAAAATCCTTACTGCTTTTATATATAAATGCAAAATCCCGTATTGTTGGTTTATTATCAAATTACCGTTGCTAAGTCATCACAAAGAGAATTTATAAACAAAGCAAAAATACACATAACAATATTAGAATTACTGATAACAAATCAAATCTCAAGATTGCAAAACATTAAACATCTGGCCATAATGCTTAACACCTGTTTTATGAAGACCACCAAAACAGTATACAACAAACAATGAGCTTTTCACATTTTACAAACTTTACAGAACAACTTTAACCAAATAATGTGTCTGCAAGTATTACCATAAGTCTACAATGCATAAGGTTTCCACCTAACAATGCAAAACACCGTATTGTTGGTTTATTATCAAATTATTGTTGCTAACAAAAAACAGAAAGAATTTATATAAACAAAGCAAAAATACAAATAATAATATTAGAACTACTGATAACAAATCAAATCTCAAATTTGAAAATCAATGGACATCTAGCTAGATTTCTATTATATATTATGTATTGTTGAAATAATAAACTGATATTTGCAAACAAATTATATATATTGCCTAACACCACCAAGAAAATTATGAGCTTTTTTGCATTCAGTAAATTTACAAAAATAACAAACTCTAGCCAAATAATGTGTCTGCAAGAAATCACTACATAGTATCAATACTAAAAATGTTGTTTAAGTATGAAAGACCGCACAAAGACGCAACATGCCCTTTAGAATAAGAATCCAACGATCATGGCTTGCTCATTCCAAACATTGCAAAACACTCATACGCATCATCACGTACATAACCTGTGAAAATCAAATGAAACACACTAAAATCAAGCAAAACCATTATAAAAACAAGAAATAGCAACACGTACAACTTAATATGCTTCACATGAACACACCAATATCAAGATAGAGAAAATAGAACCATAAGACAATATCAAGTTAAACATTATAAAGTCAGAGATAACAAACACAATATAATATCAAGATAGAAAAATAGAACCACAAGACCTAATATAATTATCATGAAACACACCAATATCAAAATAAATATTATAAAGTCAGAGAAGATAGAGAAAATAGAACCACAAGACTTAATATGATTCTCATGAAACACAGCAATATCAAGATAAATATTATAAAGTCAGAGATAACAAACACAATATAAAATTTCTTCAACATTACATTGAACTAATACTTCCGACAAAAACATGAATTGTGTTAGGCGAAACCGGAATTCCGCCACTAACACAAACCATGTACTACAGGAAAAATAGTATATACCTCCACAACAACCAAAAAAAAACCACACACAATCGGCCTAATCCAACAGAACTCATACAACAACCCAGGCACCATGTTCCCTAGGCCAAACAGATGCAAATTGAACTGTATAACTCCAAAACACATTTCTGAGACAGCATGACGGAACATACAGGACAGAACATATGCAAAGTAAACTGTATAATATCCAAAACACATCCAAGAAACGGAATAAAAAAATACTAAAAAAGAAGGAATAACTCACCGACCATTACCATAACATTACCGACAACGCCCTCGGAATCAAGAAACAAACAACCAAGAGAAGAAAGCAATTCGCAATCCATTACCCGACCAAAACTCATACAACAACCCGGGCACCATGTTCCCTGGACCAAACAGATGCAAATCGAACTGTCTAAACTCCAAAACACATTCCTGAGACAGCATGACATAACATACAGGACAGAACATATGCAAAGTAAACTGTATAATATCCAAAACATATCCAAGAAACGGAATAACAAAAAATACTCAAAAAAAGAAATAACTCACCGACCATTACCATAACATTACGCGACAACGCCCTCGGAATCAAGAAACAAACAACCAAGAGAAGAAAACAATTCGCAATCCATTACTCGACGCCTACCGCGTGAACGCTCGATCGGAAAAACCACAAACACCATTGAAGCCACTAACGCAGACACAAGGTCAGAGGACCACGACAGCGAAAGCAATTCTAACCGAGAACGAAAAGCGGGCTCTGCGACAAATAACAAATCACACCGTATGATCACCACCAGCACCCACGTATAAATACAATACGAAAAGTCACAACCGAACACGAAACGTCACAACCGAACAAGCAATACACTGAACCTAGCAAACAACACAGTACGATGAACCAAAAAATTCACACAAAAAAAACCGATTTTGTCAGTTTTTCTTGAAAAACAAAACACAAAAAAACCAAACGATTGTATTTTTTTTGTGAAGGAACTTTTGCCACCTGTCAAATTTTGTTACTGCTTTTATATATAAATTAGATTTTAAAGTATTTGTATATTATTTTATACGATTTCCTGAATGTTCCAAATTCCCTAAAAATACACAATGTTTGTAAATGTCCCTAAAGTCTCAAATATCTCAAAAGTCCCGAATGCCCCGAAATGTTCCGAATGTCCCAAATGTGCTGAATACTCCAAACGACCCGAATATCTTGAAAATCCAGAAAAGTCCCGAAAGCATAATTTTCCAAAAAATCACGAATAACTCAGAATGTTCCAAATGTCCTGAAATGTTCCTAAAGTCTTGAAAGTGTCAAAATGTCTCGAAAGCCTAACATCCCAAACATTTAAAAATGTCCAAAAATAAATGTACCCAAACGTTCTAAATATACAATGAGAAATGTCCCAGATATCTCAAAATGGCCCAAACGTCTCAAAAACTCAATAATGTCACGAATGTCCCAAAATGTCTCAATAGCCCTGAAAAGTCTCGAATTTCCCGAACTTTCCTAAAATTTGGAATGTCTCAAAATGTCCCTAAATTTGCGATTGTCACAATAAATTCATATGATTTAAAAATGTCTCAAAACATCTTGAATGTCGAAATGTACCGAATGACCCGAAAGTCACGAAAAGTTTATAAGGTCCTTACAGTCCCAAAATTAACGGTTTCAGGTTCATATTCAAAATTGACATGTTGTGGGTTCGAATATTGTTAGAGAGTATGAATAGAATTTTAGAGTAAATAAAAAAAATTACTTAAACAAATTATATTACTTTCAAATTGATAAATTGAAATTAATATGTAACACACGTGGTTTATAGATTCTTCGCACATAATAAAAATATAATTAAAAAACTTGTCATTACGAATCAAAGTTTATAACGTTTATGTGTTAAAAAAATTATATAACTTTGTAATAATATTTTTTTATTTTTAAAAAATAACATAAATGAAGTTTATGTATTATTATTGTAGAATGGGTTGAACTCTCATTTCCTAAAATTGTCAAATTTCAGTTTTTTTTAACCTCGAACCCAAACAAAAATAATTGGATTTAAAGTCATTCAATTGGTATAAACCACACTCAATAAATTGAGCAATACGATGATATAATTATATTATAGCACATCATATCATACTTAAAAGTAATGTATTTTATTAGTTAAAAAAATTGATATTTTACTGTTTGAAAATTTAGTTTTATAAATGACTTTTGCTAGAGTTTTTTTTACTTAAGTAAGCAACAAATTAGTGAATAACGTTCTTTCAATTTTATTTTTACTCGAATTTTGAAATTACATGATAACTGATTGGATTTTAATTATGTTTTGTAATGAGTGAGCTTTATCACATGCTTCATTCTCAAACGATCTATCGTTTAAACTAAATATATAGAAATAACATATTGTTAAACATAAACTACATCATGATAAATAATAATTTAAAATTTTTTTAGGAAAGATATTGACAACAATGATATATAATAAATTCATTCAAACTTTTTGATTGAACACACTGAAAAAGTTTGATCTTTGACCATATATTAACTAAAATCCTATATAATCAACTACTACCTTCTATATGCAAGAGCTTAGGACATATAGTTGTTCAATAAAACTTCAGCAACAAATTAACTGCATCATTCATAATTACCATTCAACTTGTCTTGTATATTATGCAATAAAAAATTAATTCATCAAAAATACATCTAATATGAAATTAAAAGAAAAAAATGTATAAAACAAAGGATAATAATTCTATAATACAAATCAATATTGTTTAATACTGAATGTCAAATGATGAATGTTAATAATTGTTATAAAACAAATCAGTATTAAATATTATAATTTAGATTTTTCATTTCAAGAATATTTAACGTCAATTTCCCACCATTAATTGAATTTGAAGAAGTTCGAAGGAAATAATTATGAATTTGAAGAATTTGGAAAGGAAATAATAATAAAAACTTGAAGTGAGAGATAGGAAGAGTGGGTTATTTAAAATAAATATTTTGTCAAATCACCGTAATTATAGATTTTGATAAATAGATCATTTTGATTTTGAAACTATGTAAACTAAATTGATGGAAAAAAATTTATAAGCCTAAAAACGGTGTCCCTAAAAAATGGTAGCAATTAGTTATGTCATTTTTAATAGTATTTTTATTTATTTGTGTGGTGAAAGAAAATCAAGTGTTTGGGATGAGGACCTAATTTTATGCCAAAAATTGAGTAGCTATTGAGAACAAACATGACAATGTGGATGAATTTTTATGGCTTTAATATAGCAAATTTTCCAATTTTTACAAATCAATTGTGGTATTCCATGAATCAATTTGTCAAAAATAAATTGATTCAAAAAAAAAATTGTCAAAAATAAAAAATGAAATTAGTAAAGTTATCTAATATATATTTCCTAATAAAAAATTAAATGTGTCGAAAAATTTAAACGTGTAAAATGTATTCAACTTATTCAAATTCAAATAGCGGATATGAATGTAAATAATAAATTACTCTAAATAAAGATAACCATAATACACACTTAATTAGTTACCAAATAATTAATCAACATTATCTTTTTATACCATAATAACGATCTTTGGACGTGACTTCCTCATCTTTACGAGTTTTACCGGTTCGAGTTTGAACCTAGCAACAGTGGAGAAAAGGCAGCCTTTTCCATTGGTGCGATCAAGGACTACGTCATTATTGTCATTTCGCCCTCCTGCTCTCGGCCCAAGAGTCCGACCTGGTCCTGATCTCCAATACGATGGAGGAACCGACCATATCTCGCTCTACCGAGCCTGGACTCCATGGGCAGAATATTGGGCCCGGATTCCATAGGCGGAAGGAGGCCTCCCGCCGCTTCATCTGCTTCCGAAGGTGGGTGGTTTCCTTCCCATAAGAATATTACAGAACCAAGAAGAACACGAGGGAACCTGATCGTACTGAAAAAAATCTCCGACGGTACGGTAACCCGAATGTGAGAATGTTGTGGTGATGATGAAAATGTTTTGGTGGTGCTAGATTCTGTGTTCTTATATAGGCGTTTATTGAAACGTTACATCTGTTTATACAGCATTTCAAGAACTTATAGATTCATTGCACTGCCAAGTGTCACCCCACTATAATATATTTCAAGAATTTATAGATTCATTGCACTCTTATGTACCAAATTCATTTATAGTGTGTGTATCACAAAAACTCTACCCAATCTGTCTCCTCCCCACATAAAAATAATGACACGTGTCGACATATCAGCCATTTTATTGAGAAACCGCCACGTTTCTTTGTTCCATACTCCTATTAGATATGGTATAGATTGTGTAACAAAGTTCGAGGTGGTAAAAGGAAAGAGTATTCAATTGACACTCTATTTTACAACATAGTTTAA
>JAYMTR010000064.1:0-10825 GCA_036897985.1 Geranium sanguineum | reverse complement strand
CCCACCTATCATAACGCTCGTGGTCTTTTTGATACTCTTTATGTTGATTGAATATCGGAATCTCAGAAAATTATCAGGCTAATTTACTTATTTAGTATTGACTGTGATGTTGTCAGTTTGTTTAAGACTTCTATAGTGGTGGCCATCGGGAAGAAAACAGTCATTTGAAGATGGGTTCTATGCCAATATGTCACAATGAAGAAGATTTACCATGTACCAGCAAACCAAATGGGCCTATCACAAGTGCCCTTTTGACTGCTCAAAATATGGAGCAATGTTGAGATGGATCAATTGTCTTGGCCAGGACTGCAAAGAAGGAAAAATGGACCACCAACCGGCATTAGCAACGCTGCATATTTTTTCCGAGTTGCTCTGCCTTTAATAAAGAGAGATTATCGTATGATCTTTCACCTACCTCTTTTTTTGCTATGTTCATTAAATTGTTCATTTATTGTATTCATTATTTGTTTCTCGCAAAGTTAAATTGGGATGGAAAATTATTTGGAAATGATACAAAAAAGCAAATGATATATCATAATCGCTGGAGCTCGCATTCCAAACTGGAATTGGTTTAAGAACAATTGTGACTTGAAAATGGTAAATATGTGAAGACCTGATGGATTGGTTTTAGGATTTAGGTCGCCATGAAACTCTCTCATGTAGGTTGTTCTATATTTTCTTGCATGATTTTGTTAGCATTGAGTATATATTTATAGCAGGTACGGAAAATCGTTCTGTTAAGGTGCGAATTAGTAGAATGTGGGATGTTGTGAACAAAGAGCGAATAAATTAGCCTTGATATTAAACAAATTAGTCTTTTATGTTCATTTCTAATGTATATCAATATAATAGAATAATTGAGAAAGGAAAGGGACTATGTCTTCTGGGCCTGCAAACAATACAGGGAGTTGTTGTGACAAGTAATTTGCAGCAAGCAAATGACATTCCAAAGAGTTCAATGATGCATGTTGCTGATGGGTGCCTACAATGTTTTATAAGGGTTGAATTCTATCTCTGTTGCAAGTACTATCTTCATTGATATCCTTTGTACTATTTATTTACATTTTTATTTAGTCAATTAACTTTTGTTTTATTGTTAGTCTGAATTTTATAGATGAGCAACTTGATTGTGACCATTAAACATTCTGAAGATAGGTAATTGAGGAAAATAATGACTATTGTCCCGTAGGAACAATTTTTGTTGTTGTTGTTGTTGACATTTTCGATTTCTTGATCATTCAATCATCTTCGTTTATGAATAACGCTTGACAGTGATTTTTTTATGCCAAGAATGTGAAACCATCTCTATCAGTTGCCTAATGTTTGCTAATTTCTTGGCATAGTTCAGTTATGTTGTTTCTTTCAGAGCTTACAATCACTTGTATGATAGTTATGAGCGAATGTTCCTACATGTTGCTGCACACGGATTGTTACCTTAGGATAGCCTGGTATAACCGAGTAGCTTGATATGAACAGTAACTGCGTATTTGAGTTCAGTTGTTGTTCCAAGTTATTTCAAGTTTCACCTCAAAAAATGACTTTGTATCATTTATTTGTTCATTATGGTGTTAAGTTGCAATTTTGCAATTGCTCATTTATTTTTAAATTGCTCTTAGACATGATTTTTTGGGTAAAAGTACTAAAAATCACATTAAAAGGAATAGCTTAGTAAATTCAGCATCATGAAATAGGGCAATGCTGATTTTTTTAATTCTCGGTTTCTACAAGCTTGACAGTGAGAACCTTCCATAAAAATGTTTATTAATTCTACAAGCATCACATATCATTTATTAATTATCTGGTTTTAGTATTTTGTTTGCTAATTAACTATATGTCTGTGCTCTCTGGGAATACGATTGGTGTTGTTGTTGGAGATACTGTTTTGTCCATATCAGATGATCAATACTCCCCGTTAAGTTTGACTGTGGAACAACTAAGTCTTGAGAATTTTACCATGCCTACAGTTTTGTTTGGTTCCCCAAGTATTTGTATAATATTTTTATAAGGTAATGATGCCATTTTGTGTTAATGTAGATGTTGAGGTGTTAATATTTCTCTCTCACATACTGTTGTTAATTTTGTGGGGCGTTAATAGACAAATTTTAAATATGTTGTGGAAGGAGAGCATCGTTGTTCATCAACTATGCTTGAAGTGATTTATAAAAAAATTAACTAAATTAAATCATGGCAATTGAGACGAAAAGTTATATATACAGTTGTAGCAATCGATCTTGTTGGGGTATAAGCAGCAGCACTTTATGTATTGTTGTTTCGTGGTTACATGGTCCAAGGATTGTAACCTTAAATGAAATTGATGCATTAAAAAGAAATGGATAAATTGTGATAGACTTAAATTTTCATTGTGTTTTTTTGACAGTTTTCAACATTAATTTAAAGTGGAAATAAGATTTAGTAGTTTCATAAGAAATCTAATTTAATATTTACTGGAAATAAGATTTGTTTTATATATTATAATTTAAGTGTGGACTGTGATTGTGTTTCGATTTAAAACCGATTAAAGAGTAAACCAGGTTATGATACATTTTTGGGAAGAACTCGAGTACAAACCATTCATACCATACAAATATTAGAACGATACTCATCCACAGGATTTCATCAACCAACTGTCCAATTAGATTTTGCTGAATTATTTTTCATTAAATGGGTAAATATTCAGCCAGGGTCAAATTAGTCATTTTGTAGAATTTGAATTCAATTCTTTCCTAAAATCACCCAGTTCTGATTCTTATTTGCTTATATATTCAATACGAACCTATCCATTTTCTGAATCAGATCATGGTGAATGGAAGAAGGTCAATTTATTTTCAATCTTGTATATAATCGATCAAATCAATTCTTCTACTCCATATTGACATGATTTTGCTTGGTTTGTGAACAGGATTAACAAGCAATTTCGTCTAACAAGAAGACATGTCTGCATCACCTGGTGATTCACCCCAAATCAGTATTACACTATTTCTATGCTTGTTCTGCTATATTTGATTATGTTTATATGTTGTGATACAATTGATTTGAGTTTGACAGTGACATCATGTATGTTTTGTTTCATCAGTAGTGAACATCATGGACCCAGATGATCAAGATTCAAACGAGGATTCAGGTAAATAATTTTACTCGAACACTATATTAAATCATGATGAAAAGTTATATTCAACTTGTTTTTTCCAGTGAAACAAGAGCATGTTCTTCCAGTTCAAGTGATACAGAGAACGATTATGAGGAGAAAGATGGGTCCGAAGATGCAGATGACTTGAATTATGATGACCAGTACCCACCAGGTCTTTGGCCGCTGTAAACTGACTCCGATGAGGATACCGATGCCGACGACAACAAATCGAACAATGCGACTGACTCAGAGGATGATGGCAGCAAGAGTGATAGAGAGGAAGCGACGAGGATGCAGGGGATGCCTGTGCGAACGTTGTTATCATGGGTGAAGCTGATGGAGGCTACATTGGAGATGTGGAGAACTAATCTCCTTTGTTTAACTAGGCTCCATTGTTCAATTTAGAAAAAAATTATTACTTATGTTTTGTATGTCTGTTTCGGAAATCTTTTTTATAAACAGAACTGCAATTTCGTTACATGAGTTCTAATTTTTTTCACATGTTCTAATTATGTCATGAACAAAACAGAGACAGTCATGATACATGTCATGAACAATCAAGAAAAGTGTCATGTACAATATCCATCAAGATGACACAAAATCAAAGTTGTGTCATGATACGTTAATAAATGTTCATGGGATTGGTGTCATTACACATTGGTTGATGAAATTTTTTTGTGTAATGACACAAAAATTATCATCATGAAACAAAACACATTAAAAGAAAGTTCAAAATACGCAAACTTGTATTGAAAGAAAATATGTGGGGAGTGGGTGTTGCGGCGCTGTGGAGAAAAAATGAACTATGATATTAACAAATATTCAAACTGATATCAGAAATATATTTACACAATATTCTGATTTTGATTATATTTATCAACTTGGATGAAACATCGTATCATATGAACTAATGACATTCTTGGACAGACAACAAGTGATTGAGCTTTACGAGATAGCTGCGTGTAAGGATATTTAAACTCCAATCAGTACACCGTCTATAGCATTTGGGTTTGAAAATGAAAATCTTGAGAGATTTGATTTCCTCAATCAATGACCAAAGATTACAATTTGTGGGATTATGATGATTAGCGAAAATCACGGATGAAGGTTAATTGTGATTATGATTCAGTCATATAAAAAGACATATTTGCCCTTCGCGGCTAACAAAAAGACTGATTTATAAATTTGTATTGTCAATAATTACTTCAAAATGCCACCGCGTTTCAGGGCAAATCGAGACCGTTTATAATGAAATTCAATGGCCCAAGATCGTTCTAATGTAGTCTGTCCTCATAAATTTTCTCAATGTTATAGCTACCGATTTGGCATCATAAAATATAGTTTGTTTACCTACGAAACACGATCTTCTTAACATATATCCACTATTAAAACACAAATTAAATTCCCGTAAAGCTATCAACTAATAAAATCTGTATTAGTTATGAAAAAAAATTATAAACAAAATTCATTAAAATATCAAAAGTCTACTCTGTACTCATTACAAAAAAGTAAAAACATTATTTTTATTTGGTCAATAGTTTTTATAAATATATTTTATAATATTATGGTAGATGTATTTAAGTGTGTATATTGTCACAATTATATTTGTAAAAGGGAAAATACTATATTAAAATATCAATATACTATATCTTAACCATGTCTTTATAGAACCACTGGGTGCCAGAAGAAGCTCGAGATCGATGACGACCAGAAGCTGTGAGTTTTTATCTATTCCGTTGCTAATTTTCCCCTCATTTCGTTGTTTTTCTTCTTTGTTTTATTTTATATGGGTTAGTTCATTCTTTCCAAGCTATGGAAAAGGTTTTGAAGTTTAATGATGTAGTTGATAGATTCAAAACTGTATTCGATATAATTTGAAAATAACTGATGCCCAATTGAGCAATTGGGTCAACGGTGGCGGAGGAGGGAGGAGATTCGAACAGAAAACAGCAAATAAGAAACTCAGAGATGCTGAAACCGACGCGCCGAGCTCGGCTCCGGCTGGCGAGAACTCGGCGGCCTTCGAGTTGCAGAATCAGAAGTTCTCATCCTGTGTAGGTTTCGCTCTGGGAGCTGTCCTGTTTGCTCTGGACGTGCTGTGGATCGACAGCGAAATCGGGTACGACAAGTCCTTCATCGAAGGTGTGTCGGCTCTTACGGACA
Source organism: Geranium sanguineum (assembly GCA_036897985.1). NCBI lineage: Eukaryota > Viridiplantae > Streptophyta > Magnoliopsida > Geraniales > Geraniaceae > Geranium > Geranium sanguineum. The sequence goes on along the minus strand of JAYMTR010000064.1, from coordinate 5,535 downwards.
GTCTTAGGGTAGAAATTTTCGTTTTGTTTGTTGATTTTTTTCGAGTCTGTGCTTATTGGGGTATTTGTAAATGGGTTTGGTCTGGAAATTGATTGGGTGGGTCTAGAAATGATTTGGTGTGTTTTTGGAGTGGTTGAAAATTTTGGTTTTGGTTGATGATTTTTTTCTGGGTCTATGCTTGTTGGGGCATTTGTGAATGGGTTTGCTCAGAAAATTGATTGGATAGGACTAGAAATGATTTTGATCCGCCACCACCTGCGATGCGAAATAAGAGGATAGGTGATATATCCTCGACGTTCACTCTTTCGTCAGCGTACACGAAATAAATTTCTTCTTCTGATTTTTATCTTTTTGAATTTTGCGTGTGGTTATGTGTTTTCTCTGACAGCGATCAAGTAATTGGATAATATTTCCGATCGCCTCCGATCAGATAGTTTTGTTGGCGGTGAGTATGGAACAACCGATTAATAACACCACTGCCATCTTTATCCGATTATTGATGTCTGTGGCTTTTATATGTGGTTGCGTCAAGTCAATCGAGTGATTGCAGATGGTGCTATTGATTTTGAATAATTGTCACATGATGACGGCCAAAATTGGAGAAAGGGTCACCAATGAGGAACTCATGGAAGCATTTAAGATTCTTGATCGAGATAAGAATATAATGTTTCTCTTTACCTTATAGATTGTTGTTAACTGGTCATCTTTCTCTACATTTTCTTTCAGGGAAAGATATTACTACTGACATTCTGTCAAGGAGTTGGGTGAGAGCTTCACTAATAGAGAAATTCAAGAGATGGTTGAGGAAGCAGATCGTGATCATAAATGACAATTATTTGTTGCAAGTGTTTGAGTGTTTTTTGTTGCTAGGTAATTTAGAGGTATATTCAAAGGTTCGAATTTTCTGGCGTTTCTGATGTGCGCTGATCGTGATTTGTGACTAATTTCTCATTTTAAGTCAGAATTGTTGATCGGTTAGTGTTTGAATTTCTTATGAATTGATATGATTTCTGAGCTCTATCTGTTGAAAAAATGATTCGTTTTTGTTTGATTCTATTTTTTTTATTTGTTGTTTGTGTAATTTTTGTGAATTACTGAGAATTCCTAGATCATGTTACTCGAGGAATAGTGTATTTGAACAATAGTGAGATTGTTGATTTGTCCATTACCAACAAATGCTTTGACTTTGGTTGATGACAGTATATGAATCTAATTGTTTGATTTAAATAGAAGAGTTTTTGTTGGCTTATGAGATTAATTATTTTGATCTGTCGTGCTTGTGCATTATTGTAGCATTCTACTGAAGTTGATGGTTTTTGGGTTCTTTCTCCTGAAGTTTTTGAATTTTTATTTTTGGGTTTATTTTCATTTTGCAACTGTGGTTAAATTATCAGTGAAAATGAGATGAATGTGCTATTTGATTTCTCAGTTTCAAGATATAATTCTGTTTTAAAGTATAGGGTGGTTATTGGATTAGAGATTAAACCCTATGATCATGAGAGATGGTTTTATGTGATGTGTATTATTTATGAAAATGTGGGTTATGTTACATAATCAAGACTATCTACATGTATTTAATCCTGAATTTGAGGTGAACCCCTCCTTTTTATGGCAGATGGTTCATGAAATTGATTTTGAATTTCTGGGAAACATTAGGGGAAAAGATTGGAGGGTTCAGACCAACATCTACGGAAATGAAAGCACCATGGGGAGGGAAGAGAGATATGGTCTCTCTCTGGACTGATTGTAAGAATCAAACCCATAACTCATTTCCTTCGTTAATGATTTCATATTTAAAAAATAGTTAGATTCAGTGTTTTGGCCTTTTGGGATTGTAGGGTATAGGCAGGAAGTTTAATATCTACAGCCTGCATATTTATTGAATATTAACCATAAAATGAGAAATATTTACCATGAATCTGGTCTTTGTTTATTGGTGTTTTTGACTGAAGCTTTGCGTATCTTTATTTTCGTTGGGCACCCTTTTAGCTTTAATGTGTAAATTCAGGGTTCCTGAAAACCTCCGTCCACATCGCCGGAGCTGGCCGCAGAACCCGACGAAAACATATTTTGGAGCCACTGAAAAAAGATTTGTCAGCCATACCCTTTGTTCCGGCGCTCAGCGAAGTCACGACATGGACTTGATTCTAGGAATGAGAAAATTTCACATTGATGTATATGTGGTCGCCTTTCTATAGAATAATTCATATATTTGGCTTATTTGTATAGAATTGACACTACCACAATTTGGAGTTGAAAGGGTGGTAGGAAAAAATCAGAAAAGTTTGAAGGAGAGAAGTAATTAGGTATCCATCTTTAGTTTGTATTTATATGCTAAACACAAAATAGAAAAACAGCTTCTTGTGAGGTAATATTCACTGGTATTTTGCTGTGCTTGAATGCTTAATGATTATTATTTTTCTTTATATTAACCTATATGATTGATTCATATTGTTTGTTTTGGAAGTACATGAATGAAAGTTATAACTCTCATAAACAGCAGCTGCTTAATGTTTGGTATTCCCCTCCAGGGTGGGAAGATTCGTGCTAAACTTGGAGCAGAATTAAGTGGTGTTGATGGTGTAGTTATCGAAGAGGGAACGGCTGGAGATGGGGGGAAAGAAGCAGCTCAGATTGGCATGCGAAAGTAAATAACTTAGTGGCCTTACCCCATTTTAATGATGTTTTGTGATTGCTGTACATTCTATTGTAATTTGAGTTGGTTGTTCTCTTATCACAGGTCTATATTTTGCTTAAATCCAGCGGGTGACACTCCATCATCTGCTAGATTATTTGACGCTATTGTCAGTGGCTGCATCCCTGTCATAGTTAGTGATGAACTAGAGCTTCCTTTTGAAGGGATACTTGATTATCGGAAGGTATGTATGTTTACATAATGGTTTTGGTTTTTGCCTCGAGTTATATGTCAATGTAGAAACTGACACATCAATTGACATATTTAAATGCCTTAAACTGAGTAAATTAGCCATTTTCTATGATAATGTTATGCACACTGAATGAGTATATAGTTAAATACTTAAATCATGATATTCCGTTCAGAAAACTTTGTGAAACTGCCACCACTCTTGAAGCTTCTCTTTTCGCAAAATTGTGAGAAACCTCTAGTGTTTTGTTATTAGGGTTTATGATTTTTGGTATGCCTGTGTATACTTTCTTCATCTCTCTAGGTTTAGATGACATCTCTTATCTCTGTTGGGAATGAAGATTATGTCTCAGAAACGAAGCAATGCAAGTAACACAGGAAGTATCTTTACGAGTTTCCCTTATGATATTTCTTACGAAATTTCATATATTGCCAGAATACTATAAAATTCAATTGGGCGTAAAGAACTTGGTCAGCTGGATTCATCTTGTATGTTATTTCTTGTAGGTTTAATGGTTATTTATTTCATAAACGTCATACAGTACAAGATCTATAATTTAGTGGATGATCTATGAGCATCTTTCCAAATACTGTTGTATGCTAACTCTTCTTTCCCAATATATGCTGGCTATTCTAATTTTTTGTATCTTCATTTTTATGTAGATTGCTTTATTTGTTTCTTCAAGTGATGCAATACAGCCTGGTTGGCTTTTGACATTTTTAAAAGGTGTTAGCCCTGCTCAAATCAGAGAAATGCAAAGCAACCTTTCCAAGGTTTGCTACCCAAAAGTCTGTCTTATTGTTACTATCTTGTTGGATTGAAAAAAAATGTAGTTTTGTCCATGCTAATTGCATTGGTTCAAAAATGTTTTATTCTAGAAGGATAATGATAGCTATAAAGGAAAACAAAATAAAAAATTGTTTCCTGTCCTAATTTGTTCTTAACCTGTCCGAAACGAACAAAAACTTTGGACTTTGGTCTTCACATTTGAATATTAATTATGGAATACATATCAAATAGTCAGTGAAAATGTTAGAGGCGTCATTATGATTAAAATTATTAATAATATTATTAGTAATAAAGTTCAATAGTTCATATTGATATATAACCTTCAATTCCCAGGTCGTTGTAATAAATTGAAATTCATAATAAAGTTGTTTCTTAATTCCTGAATTACTTGTGATGCCTATATTAGATTCTTCAGATTCTAGTTTAAATTGCATTGTGTCTCACATTACTACTAGTGGCTAAATGTTTATTTTTCATCCAGAACTGATTAGTTTAAAACCATTTCTTCAGTTCTCAAGGCATTTCCTATATTCGCATCCAGCGCAACCCTTAGGCCCGGAAGACTTGGTTTGGCGAATGGTTAGTATCTTTCTCATTATTGATACTTGGAATCAAGTTTGTAACTACTCTCGTTGATATATTTATGTAGGGAAGACAATGTTCAAGAAATATGGTGAGTAAACCTGTGTGCCATCAATTATCTAGTATCCACCAAATTTTGGCCATGACACCTGAGTGCTTTAAGTTTTACATGGTTATAGCAAATCCCTTTATACGTTGATTTTTCTATTATAGGCTTCCTAAGTTGCAGTCTCATCATCTCATACTCCGTAGTTACCAAATTTTGGACCTCGCTGACATTATGAAGAAAACAAATTGGCTTTGACTGACCTCTTCTTTTTCCTTAATGAAAGTGTACTAGGCTTGTTCACTCATATTTCTCAATGGCCTTGAAAAAGTATAGCTACTTAACCATGAGTTGGATCATGAGTCTGACTTTCCTTTGACCTGAAGACAAGACACCTAGCTGCTTAATTTCCTAGAATAATGTGATGTTTAATATCTCTATCATCTTGATTGTGCATTTGTGAAATCCATTGGGATAGTATATATTGGCACTTACCATGTGAGAGTGTGAAGTTGAAGATTTTAGTATATACTTCTTCATCTGTCCCAAAATAAGTGTCTTAGTTTTGTAAAATAAAATTATACTCCCTCTATTCGAAAATACATCTGAAGTTTGACTTTTGGCAAATAGATAAGGATTATTGAAGTCAATACTCCTACTTCTTTATAGTTATATAGTATAGGACATGTTTGTAAAGCATGATGGTAGAAATAATTTGAATAATGAACAATTCACCTTTATATTATTATGTTGCAATAGATGGCTGGTAAGGTGGTGAACATGAAGCTCCACACGAGGAGATCGCAACGTGTGGTGAAAGGGTCTCGGAGCGTTTGCACCTGTGATTGCAGACCCACAAACTCAACAATCCCAAGTCCCTTGGCATAGTCATATTAGGCATATTGAACATTTGAGCGCCGTTCGCGGCTGTTGTATCTTTAACTCCTCGGAGGATATTGTGAAATTTGCTAAGCCTTATTATAGTTCACACTTTTGTTGTCTAGTGTGGCCGCTTATCCACAAAGCATGCTTTTATTTTCACCAATTTTGTCATGAATTCGAGTTTGGGCACAAAATATGTTGGTCTGTTCTGCCGCTTTTGAACACAAAGCAGAACTTGAGCTTATCCGAGATTAAGGGCAAAAGGCAGGTTTATATTTCTATATCCGTCGGTTTTATTTTTGGGAAAATGTCAAATATCTCCCCTTAGGAATATTCATTTCCACTTAACTC